>CBVK0100543490.1:0-17585 GCA_900067695.1 Picea abies | reverse complement strand
TAGCAATTGAGGAATTACATGATTAAAGTTTAGAAAATAACATACCTCCACTTACCCAAAATGTTGATGAACTATGCAATAGGAATATGGATGATGCAGCTGCTGGAGCATGGAAGATGTCACTGTTATAGGATCATGTGAAAAGTGACTGTTGTTGTAGTTGTGACTGTTGTCTGCTGGATCAAATAATGTGAAGTGGAGGACTCTGAAGTACCGTTGAATGAATCATGGAAAAGAGGAAGTATGAAAGTGGAACTATGGTACTCTCATATATCTGAATAATACTTCTACAACTGTTGATGGAGTCATGAAAAAGTGTATAGTCTTCACCCACTGCTAAACCCGATAGTACAATTCTAGTCATGCGAATGAATGTGTCGATGTCGAGCATGAAAAGAAGTCATTGGATTATCAACCATTGATGAATGTTGTTAACCAATGCAAGGAAAACTCACCATTGATGTCAATGAGTGCCAAGTTACCCGAGTACATCTTGCGAAGTGCGAATGAATGAGCTGATGCCGAGCCACTTGCAAGATATGATGATCAAGGGACATTGATGTATTCCCATGATTGTCAGCAAGAGAACTTGTCATTAAGGAATGCAAGCCTCTATGTACTCAAATGGACTCTAGTCTATATCCCAGATAAGGTGTTGAGGTTGATAGGGAAAGACTTTTTGAAAGGTGGGCCTTCAAGAATCCCACATCAGTCAACTCAAGTTCTGATAAAATATTTGTAGGACTATAGGAAATATCTCAGTAGCAATATTTTTTATGGCATGGCAATGTAGTCATGGAAAGGGATCTGGATAGTTTTATGGACAAGGAAAAATGAACGAGAAAAGATAAAGAAATGTATGCGACTCAGAAAGATAGGCGTTTGTGAAGTCATGAAGGATAAGGAACTGAAAGATGGGCTTCAACACAGGGATGACCAAGGTGCTTTGAAGGAAAAATGTGGGTAAACATTCATGACGCAAATGGGTTTACAAAAAGGTTTCTGTGTAACAACAAACGTCATGATGTTTACGATGAGTAACAACTCCTTCAAGTAGTCAATAAATCATGTTTTTTTTTCCAGAAAAGTTTCTATGATTGTTGAAAGTCACTTCTGCAAGAAATTTGATCGTCTTTGAACCTATAAAATATTAGCACTAATCTGCAACAAATAGTGTGAGAATATCGAAAACATAAAGTGCAGAAATTAATACTAACGCTATCAACCAAATGAAAAAAATGAAATGTTTTTTTACCGGTTGGTGATAGTGCATTTTTGACAATCCTCTTTTTGAATACCTGGTGAAGTGACTTCACAATAATTTTAGCATAACAAGATAAAAGCATGTTTCCAATGATTTTTTCAGGAAATGTGAAAATCCATTTGCAAAAGTTTTTATTTTTTACAATATTTTGATTTTTATTATTTGTTTTCATTTTTGAAAGGTTATATATATAATTTTTTTTTTATTGTTTTTATTTCTTTTCATCATTTGATAATTTTTATTGTCTTTGTTTTACATATCAAAGGAAAATACAAAAAGAAAAATAGAAATGATACTAACGGAAAAGTGGAAAACAAAGCACTCAAAATTAAAATTGACCTTCTCACATGCAACCAACATTATAGACATATAATTTTCATTCTCATGGATGCTAAAACCACGGGAGACTCCAACAATAGTCGAGTTCCAACAAAATGCATAGCATATCATTGCCAAATCTTGGTGAAGTTTCCCGTGTTCAAAAGGCTGTGTGTAGAAAGTGCATTAAATCACTGAAAATTTGGCATAAAGAGTTGTGTGGATGGGGTTTGACCTTATAACCTCCACCCATAAAATCAGATCTCCCAGCCAAGTTCTATTATTGTGATATGAATTGCATTCAAAATTTTTTATTATTGTTTTTGTTGTAGGCTGCTACATGGGTGTATTTGCAAGGTGTAACAACGAATGTCAGATGTGATTTTCTAAAAAACGGTGCCAAAATGTTGGGCTCTAACGATATCCTAAAATATAACCTCTATGCATCATCTGAAGGTAGGTGCTGGCACAAGCGTTTTACTTGTCACCTACATAGGTTCTTACCTTCCATTTTGAATACCCGTCCTCCAGAGATGCAACCCCTGGAAAGGGACAACAATTGTAACAAAAGGAACGATATTTTTTCCATTCAAATGAATATCATGACCTGCAAAAGGAATAACAATCGTAACAAGGGAATGACAATCGTTACATTGGGCCGAACTAATGTGGAATTAATTGCATCATAGTATTTTCCCAACTATCTAATTTGTCAACCCAGGGTTCGTAAACTAACAAAGCACACACAAAGTATATGCAAGATTGAAGTGATACTAATCTAATCTAATATTTAATCTACGACTGAAATTGAATCATTAATCTAATGCAGGAAATTGAAAGACACAAATTGGAATTGAATTGCTACAACCTACGAATGAAATTGAATCATTAATCTAATGCAAGAAATTGAAACATACGACTGAAATGAAATTGAGTAAATTAAATTAATCTAGGAATGGGAAATTGTGGAAATGAAATTAATATAGGAATGGAGAACTAGATGAAGGGAAATCAAATAAAACATGTGAAGAGTTGAATGACACAACAACATATGTGATCTCACGCCAATGAAGCAATCTTACATTACAATAACCAAATCAATCTTCATAACATAATAATGAAATCATGGAAACCAAAACTATGAATCAAAGATAAGAATTCCTTTCTCTTTCAAACCCTAATGACTACCATTAATGACTACTCTCATAACTCTAATTACCCCCTCATGAAGAGAGAGAACTCTCTTTTATACATGAGAGCCCTGAAGATAAGATAACCATCTCATAATTACAGATCCACTATTCTCTCAACTATTTTCCCATTATTACAAACTATAATCCCTTCAAATCCTCACACATATCTCTCATATATCTTGGATAAGATATGAGAACCTAATCTCCATGATCTTCTCCTTGGAATAGGATTTTAATAACTATCTCTTTGAAATGGTGGAGGATATATTCGAGAAGTCTTTTTGTATTAATCCTTCACATATTCCTACACATTACAAAGATCACACATTTTTTAGATATATATGAAAACATGTCAATTTTCTAACATTTAATCACAAATTCCTTTTAAATATTAAAATGAATAAAGTGGAGAATAATAAGGTGAAACCCAAGTATATTTATGAAAATGATATCATGAAGGGTTAATGGAGCGATGAAATATGAAGAATAATGAGGGGAAAAGTGGATGAAAATAGGAAATTTCTGAGCCCCAACACTTCCCATACATTTTGTCCTGATTGTCAACTGTACCTGCTCAGATGATGACTATGAGTTGGTATCCTTAGTGGCCTTTCCTAGGTATCTACAGAGGTGATTGTGGGGAATTCCCATGGTAGCTGGGGAAAACATCGTATCACACTTTTAGTACCCTTGGAGGGTGATCCTACCAAAGAAAGGGTTTCTTGCATCGAGAAGGGTTGTTACATGGAGGTCAGAGTAACTACTTCTCATTTCTTCGTTGGTGGCTTGATATCTTGTCTTCAAAAGATCCTTAATTATGTTGTTGCTTGGTTGATTGCTTTTATTTTTCTTAGGAGTGTGTTTCTTTGATTTTTGTAGTCGGCCTTAGGATTGAATATTTCAAAGTATACAAGGTATGGAACTTGATTTTCAAGAACCTCAATAGAATGTTTCTTACAAAGGAATTATCTAAGATCAAACTTCTGAGATCAGGAGTGTATCTCCTGGAAGTGGCCAACATGTTGAAGAACTAGTCACAACCTTTATAGAAAGACTTGCATATTTTTTGAATCCTCTTTTTAATGATCCACTCAGCCTACCACTCATTGATACACCATACACGAGACATTTTGATTCCTATTCTTCTTATAATTTACCACCTGGTCCATCCACTACACAATATTTTGGCATGAACCTGCCATCTTTTGGTTTTCCTGAAGGACTTGGGAATTTATCTTTATCCACAACTCATGTAGTTGATACCACTAGTGCTTCTTCTTTATAGGGAACATCAATGACCTAGGTAACCCTGACTCAACCACTTTCACATACATATCCCTTCATACATGGGTCAGTTAATATCCATTCTTATCTATTTCCACACATGAACACACCAAGCACTTTACTTGGTCATCCCATCAGTTAGATGGCTGACAGTCAAGCTGTTCACAAAACCACAGTTAGACAAGATACTCAGCCTCCATATCATGCATCGTAGATGAGTTCACCCTACATCGGGATTCAATATTCAATGGGAGGCCAACCTTCAGTTGGGGGGAAACCTTCAGTTGCAGGGAAATTTTTTACTGGGGGGAAACCTATGTGGTTGTAACATCAACAAGCCTGGGGACAATCTGCTCCTGCAATTCCTTTTATCCCTACTACCATTGGCCTGTATCCTGGAAAAATATATCCAGGAGTTGCTAATCTTTTGTGGGGTCTATTATCATGTGAAGTTGTCATGGGTCAATTTCCCTTTCAAAACAATGTTTCACTCTGCAAATTGATTTCCCAAAGAAATAGATAAAGGGATTAAAAAGGGAATTTTTTTGCTAAGTTTCATGGAACGCACATATTGTTTTAACCAAAATTGAAAAGGGACAAGACGTTTTGTCTTGTAGTGCCTAACCCCCACACAAGTATCCATTGATGACATCCCCCTCTTCCCAAATCAATAGTCCTCAACGCATTTCAGACCCCCCGACCTTTCTACCTTTAATGGTCGTGGGGGTGTCCAAAAAGTGGTTTTCCCCCACCTCGAACCCACCTGACATGGCCCTTTCTCATCATTTCGGAACCCACCCCCTCCTATTTCCACTTACCACCTATCCCCCCCTTCAGAATCTTGCTCAGCCCTCACTCCAATACCACTCACACCCCTGCTTACACCTGTCCTCCACTCACTCTACTGCACACCCTCCCGCCTATCACGTCACCCACCTCTCTAACTTTTCTCCCTACACATCACCTCCTGCGTATCTACTCCTCCTATCACCACATGCCACTTGTCTTCGACACACTCGATACCTATCGCCCCTTGTATCTTTTTCCCCCTCTCACTACACGTCACCTTTTCACCACTACTTTCCACACCTGTCTCCATAGACCATCCACCTCTCTGCATCCATTGATCCGATCTTCCTATTGGACACTTGTCCCCATTTCCTCCTATTCATAACTAGTCATGTCTTCCCCCATGTAAATTTAGCCAACAATTGTTCCAGTAAAGATCCCATGTTGAGTTAAGCTGTCAAATTACCAGTGCCATCATCCAATTTCAACTACAAGGTAATTCCCAATAAAAATAAACCAATACGAGAGAAGAGTAAGAAGATCTCACGTATTGAAAAACACATGGAACTAGAGGAGATGCTCCCAAGCAAAAAAAAATTATGTCTTTTATATCTTGTTAGAGTTTTTTCCAACATGCTCCTTAATTCTAGCACTCTGTTAAATCCGCTTGTACAGATGTTAGATTAATATATTTTTTTGAAGAATCCTAAGATATAAAGGCCAACTCGCATCTCAAGCTATTGTCTATTGTTTGGTTATAAATACATCATAAGAATGTTATGTTGGGTTTGAATGGTTGAGAAGATCTCCGTATTTTGTAATATTTTGACTAAACAGAGCTATTCTCTGGTTATGTATGAGACCTAAGATATTTTCATTAATAGAAGTTGTCCTCTTTTCATCATCTTGTTTCTTCTTACTTTGAAATTCTCATTATTGGATGGTCCTTATGAGATGTTGCGGTTGTGTTATAATGGATGTTTGATTATAATTCTGCTATGAATGTTTTTTAGTGTTTTAAACTTTAGTTCAAGAAGTTCTTGTGACTGAGTTTTTCTTCACCTAGCTTCTTGAAGGCCCGATGCTTATAGCAGACTTATCCACCTTCCTCACTAAGTCTTCCTTCTATTGACCTTTATCCTTAAACCACTGAGTGAATTTAATCAAAACCTCATTTTCTTATGCATGCTAGCCCAGATTTATGTGTTAAAACATTCTCATGATGAGTTTTTTCCATTTGAACTTTAATCATTAATTTAAATTTACAAACCTTTTGATGGGTATTGGGCTTATCCTCTCACAATTTGAGGGTGAATCTCAATGATAATAGGGTCAACCCAATCCAACGAGAATTCCTCAACAAGGATATTTTCCATATCAATCCGTAAACCCCATGATTCCAACACAAAAGTCCCTTCAATCACAATACATGGGGGTCCATCGGGTCAATATCAGTATGTAGGAGGTCCATCTGTTCAATCATCGTACATGGGTGGAGAACTAGGACAACCACCTTACATGGACGAAAATCAGGACAACCACCTTACATAGGTGGACAACCTGAAAAACCACCATATATGGGAGGACGATCTAGTTTTTCCATCTCGCCGCAACCTCAATATGGTGCTACTGGTGTCCCCATGCCATATGTTTATCACCAATATCCACACACTAACTAAAAAATTCCATTCTTGTCTACATTAGATCTACCATATATTTTGGTTTGACAAACGATCCCATTCAACATGCCCCGTTTTGGCTTGCCATACTTGCCAAATTACCGTCTAACATCCTGAAATTTGATGGAAAACCCAGGGAATATCCTAACAATCATGTTATGAATTTATAGTTATGGTGTTCTTCCAACTCTTTGATGGATGATTCCATTTGTCTGAGGATTTTTCATGTAACACTTTTAGGTGCAATAGAGAAATGGTATATTGAGCTACTACATAACTCCTTTGTTGACTTTAATTATATTTCCATGGCTTTCCTGACACATTTTCAGTTTCATGTATGGTAAGAGATCAGTACAATTTTTTTTACCTCACTCCATAAATCCCACCCCTCCGCAAGGGGGCAATGCAGGTTATTCCCACCACGGCGACACTTCCACTAATGCCTCTTAGGTATACATGTTTAAGTAGGTTAATGTAATGAATTGAGAAAATACTTATGACACTCCTGTAAGTGATCAGGCTAATGGAAAGGCTATCAATCAACCCTCCACATCCACTTCTTGTCCATATTATACTCCTCTTCAGATTCAGAAGCCAATTTATGACATGGTGTTGCACCCGCCCAAGGGCACAATTCAAAAAGTGACATTTAATCCAAGTTCCCATGCCACCCAAAACTACAATATAGTTGAATATTTGGTGAAAGAACCTTTTCCTATGTCAACCCTCAAATTTCTACAGAAATGTCCTAGTCAATGTAGAACCTTTTTGTCAACCATTGGAGATATGTATCTAGAGGATTCGAATATGATTACGTTTAATTTGGATTATTTTAAGGAGAGACTCTCACACCACCTAACATTCCAAATTTACATTTTGTATGGTGGAAAAAACATCCATCACACTATTTTGGATGAAGGAGCCTTCACTTGTGTCATGCATTTTCCTTTTTGGAGAGCCCCTGGTTCTCCTAAACTTAGCATGTCTCCTACCACCTTTAAAGTGTTTGATGGAAGTATTTTCCAACCTCACAGACTCTTGCAATATTCACTATGACATTGAAGGGTAAAACCATTTTGGTCGATATCAATGTGGTTGATGCAGCCCTAGATTACAATTTGTTACTTGGTCATAGTTGGTTCTATGTGATGATTTTCATCACATATTTGGTGTTTCGTATTTTACGATTTCCCCATCAAGGAAAAATTATCATTGTTGACCAACTTGACTATATAACTCCATATCTCCACAATTCTGCAAGGAATAATGTCCCTTTTCTAGGATATTCTAGTTTTGAGAGTGTCAGAGTAGGTATTCTTAAGGATTCCTCACTCATGGGGGTTTTTCCTTTACCTTCTCCTACCATTATGCAGGTTTCCATGTTAAACATGATTTTGACTCAGGTGCAAAATTCCCTAGACTCACTTGATCCTTTGGTAGTACCTGGTCTTTACGAGCATAGTTATTTTTAGTATTTCTCAATGTGTGTGGGCTTTCTTGGGAATGACTAGCCATGCATGTGGGATATTTTCAATCTACAGGGTATGTGAAAAATTCTATACAAAATATTGTCAGCCATTCATTCTTCAGGCCCACCTTCTATCACCATTTTTGTTGAGGGATCCTAAATCCCTTTAACTCAACAGTATGAACCAAACCCATCATCGAGGCCCAATTAGACTCTGCATCGTTTAATGGTGGAACGGTTCTCCAGATAATATGATCCAGGCAATTAATCGATGGGCTTTACATAGTGATTGACATGATGTTTTCTTGTGAAAACTCCTCCTTCAGTTCAAACGTTCTCTTTTTGTATTTTCTCTTATAGGTGGGACCGATACAAGATAAATTCTAGTATAAACCAGATGGGTAACAAAGGGAAAATAACTTAACTACTGAAGAAGGATGAGTTCGGGATAACCCTCATACTCAAGCATGCAGACAATGATTCTTACACCTACAACAAGCCTAGTATTAATACATTAACCTGTTGATGTTCCAATTATTGACTGAGATACGATTATTAGAAGAAAGCACACATGTAGTAAATGATGTAAAGAAAAATAGTTTTCTTAATGCTAATCATCAATCACATATTAACACAATGATTTACTCTTCATCATTGGAGACAAGAACTACAAAAATATTGAATTATATAAATTATCAACAGATTTAGAGGCTCTTACTCATTACAACATCCATTCATGAGATAAAAATTAGAAATACTTCTTCTTCAGATCCAATCACACACACCTTTGATGTAAAACAATTTTTTTTTGTCTCAGGTCCTAAACAAGATTTCTCAATGAAGGTAGCTCCAATATAGTTCTTTACAATACAAAATGAGGGTCTTTGCAAAAACCATCGACCTTTGCTAACATGTCGATCCTCCTATTTATAACATATCATTAACTAAAAATAACTATCAAAAGTGCAAGCTAAGTAAAAAACAATATCGCCACATGAAGCTTTCCTCGCTTAGTCTTCTCAAAGTCATACTTGAGTGGATGAATCTTCTCGTACTCTAACCATTGGATGAAGAGATCCTCGCATTTGTTGGCATATGGGAATCAGTGTTGGTCCATTGGGGTCGAAAGGATTTCCTTTATCTTTATTTCCCAAGCCTGATACTTGACTACTCTGGCACTTAACTACTGCAACATGGTTCGAGCCTTGATCAGTTGTTCCATGAACTGCTGCACTTGACCTGGTGCCATGTTCGTCACCTTTTCTATCTTTGCATCCCACAATGAGTCTTGTTTGGCATGTAATTTGACTATGTCATGTAGGTTGACAAAGTCATCAGGTGTGTCAAATTATGGGAGGCCGATGTCTCTCATCGCTCGATTGATCTTGGTCCAGCTCTTTTCGCACTCAACCCATTTCTCTTGGATTTCCAAATGAGGTTCTTGGGCCATTTTCACCCATTATTCAGCCAAATTCTTTATGCGATCAATGTTGCTATCCGTCAGTACCCGAATGTCGTGCTCTTTGACGTCTTGGCCCTACTAAACGACACTGATGTAATCGATGTCTTGGTGTGCTTTCTTATACCATATAAACGACACTGATGTAATCGATGTCTTGGTGTGCTTTCTTATACCATATTTCCATATCCTTGCACGTTGCCAGTGCTATGAGGGTGTCTTCTTGGAAATCGACCATTCCTGTAGTGAAAAGGTGCCACTCATTTGTGAATTTATTATAGGCATCCTAGAATTCGTTTCTCAAAAACACCATGGCCTGTGTGGAGTCCTAATAATATTTCGACAAATGGCATAGATGTTCCAACTTCTTTAGTACAATGGCCATATCCTCTTCATCCCTTTTCTCTCTATCCAAGGTGGCATAAGTGATTACCATCCCTACGCCGATAATAACAAATGTCTTGGCATGCTCCGTGTTAATTAATTTTTCCTCTGTGGTGATGAGGATGGAGTGATCCAGAGTAAGCCTCCTCTTCCTGGTGGTTCTCTCCATGATGGCTTTCCTCTTCCTGTCATAAGAGATGGCTTGTATGTTAGCAACCTCATCCACGGGTTTGGGGAGTTGTTGATATCCCCAAGTAAGCATATTTCCCAGGATCCTGGTGATGTATATATGTTCAAGAATAGGTTCTTGAAGCTCTTCCGTGTGTTCTGAAGGTCCAACCTCTGGTTGTTTCTCATCGGGAGGTAGAGTACTGGCTGAAATTGAAGCATCAGGGGTAGGCTCAGTACTTACTTGATAATCAATGGCTGAGATGTCGATTTCCTATTATGGAACTTCTTCTTTTTGTTTTCTCATCCCTAGATCATCCTTCGGGATATCCACTTGGGTTTCTAGTACATCAAGTAGCTCAGTTTCTAAGACACTTTTGACTTCCTAGTCATTTTGTGGAAGGCCTTGAATTTTAGCATCTGGAGCTGGGGAATATGCTTTCTTGGGTTCCTTTTCCTTTGTGTTCTACATCGGAGTCACCAAGGACACCTCTGAACTCTTCTCATCATCATAGATTTTTATTAAGTCATGAAGGGGGTTTGGTGCACTTGATCTCCCAGATTTCGTTTCTATCTATGGTCGAGCTTAAACATTCCCTGGTGATCTGACCCGTGGCATTGTAACTTAAGGTTCATCTAACCCAATGATTTCATCAATTTGTATTAGCTCTGGGCCACTTGGACCTTCCCAGCTCTCAACTGGGTTTTCAGCAGGGACCCTTGCCATTTCTATGAGGTCTGGGTCATTCTGTAGCTGATCAATTACTCACTTTTCCTATTCTATTAGGATCATTCCCCTTGCCTGTGCCTCCGGTGTCATATTCAGTCCCCTATTCTACACCTCTGTGGCCTTTGCCTCTCTAACTTCTTCCCTGTCTCTGAGAGCCTCTTGAGTCAATTTTTCTATTGTCATCACCTATTCATCTAGGCTCATGGCCCTAAACCTGGTCATTTTTGGGTCGTCCATCCTTTGTACCACTGCGTCCCAGTGCTAGGAATTTTCTATGAAGACTTCGTCTTTGAATTTGTAGTGGGAATACGGCTAGCAAGATGAAACTTGTGAAGTGTGTTGCAAGACCAATAAATTTGGATCATGCTTGATGAATCAACCCATTAGGAATCTGAACATGAGTTGGCTCAACTCTTCTTTCTTAGCTTGAGCGATATCCTTTACCAACTAGTACCCTACATGGAAACCATAGGGTATGAATGCTCATTTATTTTCCTTGACCATGGTGGAATTGTAGCCTTGCAAGATGGTTTGATAGCATATTTCTCCTATGACGAGTAGGTCTAGGACATGAGCGGGTAAGATATGTGGTGCTCCGGTGGTCCTGAACACCCTGATGTAGGTTGAACATTCGTCCAGGTACCAATGGACTACCTTGGATATCATCTTCTTAGCTGCTGCCGATAGTCTTTGGCATTCTTTATTAAAAGTAATAAAATAAATGGGCACAATGAATTCATCATAGATAAGTATGTAAGATTTATTTTACCAGTTCTCCCATAGCATGCTGAAGTAGAAGTGGACTGGGATCTCTACAACATGCGAGTTCAGATTCATGCTGACGAAAATGTTCCTTGGGCAAATGACATCAAGAAGGTACGAGGCCATGTAGAAAGATGGTGTCTCTCTTTCCTTCAACGTTTGAGCCTATTGTACACAGATGCTCAATTGTTTAGAAATTATTTCTCCCCAGTTGAAGCTGCTCCTAGAGATTGCTAGTATATAAACCAAGGGCATCCATGCCTTTGAAATGTTTGAGCAGTCCTTCTCTCCATATAGTCAGAAAATGAGATCCATCAAATAGATGTATGGCTCTCTCAAGTTAATAATCCCATACTGTCCATTTCTCCGGTTGGAAAACTTCTTCTGCTCCTTCCACCATGAGGCCATCACCCGGGTGGTGTCGTGGCGTTCGTAGAAATTCACCACGAAGTCTATGTTTAGCCACTCCTTTGGGTCTCTAAGTTTGTAAAATTTTTGTACTTCAACTAGGAGGAAAAATACAACACACTCACTGTTGTCATCATTGAATAAACATTTATGTGTTTCTGCATGTTCGATGAGCTACTTCAAGATCTATACGTAGGGGAAAATAGGGGTTATGCTCACCATCATGTATAGATGTGACCGTTGGATGTGAGGGAACACCTGGTCATCGAGTGCCCTTACATTCAGGTCATTGTGTGGTACATACTATGGGTATTCTTATATGATAATATTGTTGAAGATATCCCCCCACTGCGGGAGTGCTATCTTGGATTTAGTGCTTTCCTCTGTATCGTCAAAGGCAGGAGGCAGGATGAAAACTTTCTTTGTTGTTGTCTTGATGGCAGGCTCCGACCTAGGGATGTATTCCAATTACCTCCTGGTCCCTAGGGAAGGACATTCACCTATCTCTAGTTCTTTTAGCTTTGGTGCTCTCAGTGAGCATCTGGTGGTTGGATTTCTTGGCAGCATTATTCCTGCAACTTAAGAAAAATTTCAGAGACTATGTAAAATAAAATAGATGACCATATAAAATTATAACCAATGAATTTCTAGACTTGGATACATACCTTAGAAGCTTGTTAAACCTAGTTCTAATGATCAAAAGGGTCAGCACCATTCTTTAGTTGCTCGCTCTATTCCTTCAGAGGTTCTATAATTCACTTCTACACAAAATGAATTTGTTCACAACGGTTTTTAGATATTTAAAAAAGGTGATCTTACTGTGTCACATCAGCCATTCAATTCGGGTATGTGTGTAATTACATTAAATCTGTCATGAGATCTTCAAATATGTTAAAACTTAAATTCATTGGGTTTGACAACGTGAGCGCGATAGGTAATTTGGTCTATCCGTGATTTCAAATTGTTGTTTCTTAAATGGCGCACGGGGTAGCAACTAATGTAGGATCGGGTATTAATTAGCTCCTTAAATGCCCAAAATACGATCTTACCTAATGCTAAAACATCTCATCGCATCGCTCTTTTAGTGGGTGGATCAGGGATCAAGGTTGTGCTATGAACATTTTCGTTGATACCCTCCTGCAAAATCTCTAACGCCGTTTGATCTTACCATACAATGCTGATGTGGTAAAACTGACTAGGAGGTGTGACTAGGACCTAAGGAACCAAAAAATGACTTGGGATAAGACTAGACTGCACGACCTTCTTACCTGGTGGAGACATGTGACGTTGGAGACCAGTGACTCAATTTGCTCATGTTAGTCGAAGTCGGTACTTTCTTTAAGCCATTTGTTCTAGAAAAAACCTTAGCCTTCCAATGCCGAAAAAGTGTGAAGGATTGACGATCGACGATAATCCTACCAAAGCGCACTCAGATTGTCTCCCTAAAATATGTCTCGATGTCAAAAATGAATTGTAGATCGGTGATTGGGGATAAATTTATCACGATCGAAATTTTTATTGTGATCTTCATGGATTTCCCCCGATCCCGATAACGCACATCGGGTATCGACTATCGGTGATATATTTTTTCTCTTCATTAACGTCTGTCCTCCCTGTCTTTTACCGATGTCGAAGGGGAATCGGTTATCGATGATATCTTTATGTGAAAAACTTAATGCAAACAAAAAATCCCTTATGTCGATGCCGATGAATATCAGTGTTGGGCGACTGTTGTTTCTGAATGGTTCCTATACTTACTTGAATTCTTTCTGGTGTTGAACTTGGGCGCGTTGGGTGCGGTGTTTGGTTGTCGATTCTTAATTTTGGTGTTAAATTATTTTAGTCATGGGGTTTCACGAGCTCAAACAAACCTAAATCGGTGATGAAAATCATGAAATAAGAAAAGACAAAACCTTTTTTTTTAAATGAAATCAAATGAGACAGTGTAGAAGATCAAGTGGTACCCAAAAAAGTAAAAAATTGACAGAGGCTTTTTTAGGGTTTGTTGAGTGCTCAACAGACCGTAAAGTGGTTTTGGTGGATAATTGTAACTAATGGACCCTCCCATATGTTGTTGTTGTTGACCAACAAATGTAGGATTTATTTGTTGAGTAATGTGCATAAAAGGAGAGGGGAAACCCATTTTCTCCTTGGGAAGATAAATAGTGTAACCCAAGGGATGATAATTCGCTTGATTAGCTTGAGGCAGATAACCAGGTTTCCCTTGAGGAGGGTTACTAGTTTGACACTGAGGAGGGTAAGGATCTGGCCCTTTTGTAGGAAAACGTGATTGACCTTGAGGACCCCAAGTGGGATTCAAGACTCTTAGGAAAGGTTGTCCAAAATGTAGTCCAGAAGGATTGGGATTTGGGATTCCTCATTGTGTGTTAGGGTTTGATGGCCCCCCCTGATGTGGTTGATGGAACTGACCTCATTTGGGTGGTCCCTAGGATTGTGGGGGGTTTCTAGTGAATGAAGGTTGAGATTTCCCCCCTGCCATTGGTTGGGTAGAAACTGGGGTATGAATAGTAAGAGTGGGTTTCCCCACAGTTGGATTTTTCATGTTGGAGTATGGTTTCTCCCCGGTAGGGATTTGACCCACAATAGGGTTCAATTGTGTGGTAGGGTTTTTCATTCTGTGATGTAAAGATGTCCTAACAGGATTATGTGGAGTATACAAAGTTGTATCTTGAAGAGGGATGGGAGGTGTAACTCTCAATGTACTTTGCAATTGACTAGGTGACATGACTCTTGTTTCACTTTGGGATTGTCCTGGAGTGGTATCAATATTTACTATTGATTCGACGAGACAGATGATGGGCTGACTTGATGATCCCTCCTCTGCACCAGCGGTGGTAGAGGCATGTAGAGTGTCAAAAGGGTGTTCACCTAAAATTATGTTTTTCGTAAATATCTCGTCTCGATGGATTATTCAGTATAAAGGACACGGGTAGTGTATTCTTCATTAAATTTGGTTATATTAGTTCCATATATAGTTGATTATATGGTCTTGATGGTAGGTGAGGGTAATCTTCTACTACGATGTTACCTGAGGAGTCAAGTCAAACCATGAGTGGATCGACAGGAATAGAAAAATCTTGGTTTACAGGAAGGGTGTAACCTTCCTTAACCGTAACTAAGGCTCTCTTGGGATTTGGTAGAAAAGTAGTAGCAACACTCCCATCATCTGAATGATTTTCAACCTCTTCACGGTAAGTGTCTTTAGGTGATTTAGGAGGTAAGAGTTTCTATCCTTATGGAGGAAACCCTTATATCCTATGTGATCTACGAAGACCTTTATCATACACAATATCATTTTTTAAGGAAAACTAAAGTAAACAAACAAAAATCGCTAAAAATTCTAAAAAACCAACAATCAAACAATGCCTTCTCTCAATGAACGTACTAATTGGTGATGAAATCCAACATCACATGATCAAATTGAGAAGAATCTAGGATATTTGATGCAGGAGCATCGTGTAAATCCAAAAGCATGCAACTAAGCCAAAGGAATAGTTGGACACATGGAGGAAGAAAAAGAGCATGTTCTGCTAAGAATCGTTTTGAATTTTGAACTCAAAAGGCAATTAATGTAATAGTTAGGAAGATGGCATACTTTGCATTTATATCTTGGAGGTTGTAAACAGATCTTGAATGATTTCTCTTATCTATAGAACATTAAGGCATTTAAGCCTTATTAATGAAAGTAGGTAGATTTAAATTATAGATTAGACAATTAGAGAGAAGGAGGGAAAACGAATATAGACACCCTCACCATTGTATCATTAGAAGGAGGATCATTATCATTAGCATAGCATAGAAAAAGAAAGTTGTAGCAGATAGCTATAGAGAAGAATCCATGTACAGGAGCTTTGAATTAATCTATGGAGCTTTGAATCAGATTTCATGGTGTTATGATGTTTCTGTTTATACATGGTGAATGGTATGCTTACAGTTGTTTTAGTCTCTCTGTTATGCATTTGATTTGATACTGTGTGTATGTATGATTTCATGTTGAATGTTTGAAATCTAAAAGAGAGAGAATGAGTTTCAATTGTTTCTCTTCTTGAGTGAGAGAAGTTCCTGCAAGGAGTGTAGTGAAACGTCTGCAAAGTGTGCGTTGACAAAGGGTCTGAGTTCCATCTCAGAGAGCTCAGGAGGGATATCGTTGTTCTCATTCCAGTAGAAGTGCAAGGGGAGCATAGAGGCCGTGCAAGGAGTGCGCAGGCTATTGGAAGTCTTAGGACTTATCAACTAAAGGGAGGATTGAAGGACTACTGTTGTCGAGACAACACAGAGTCGAAAAGATCAAATACCCAGAAGTATTTGATAGATCGCCGCAAGGAGTGCGTGCAGGAATTATTTCAAGGCTTGAAGTTTCCAACGAAAGCTCAGGATGGTCAACACCTTTGAAATTACTCAAGGGGAGATGGAGAGAAATCACTTTACAAGAGACAAGTTCAGACGAGGAACACATGTTCATTTTTCAGAAGCTGAGAGAGGAAGAAACGAGCGGTCGGAATTCTCTATGGAGAACTCGCGAAGACTGTGAGATTCAATGAAGCTGTTAGGAGGTTAAGCACTGGATGAATCCACCCTTTAGGAGGTAAGATTCAACGTGGACCGTTGATCCCATTGGAGGTTCCATTTCAAAATTCAGGATTTCGAAGTGCTAGGGGAACGGTAGTCGAAGGCTTGTTCAAGTCCTGAAATCCGAGAAGAGGGATAAGTGGCGAGATTCCACATCAGAGATAGAATACATTTGAGTGGATAGGTGGAGTGTCTTCATCAAATAGGCAGAGTCAAACCTTGTTGACTGTTTCAGGGTTCAGATGTCGAATACTTGGGAGCATTGCATTCAGATTCGCGAAGTCGCGACGTCCGAAACCCCGAAAAAGAGAAAAGCTCATTGGGAAACCAACCTTTACTGAACACATATGAATTCAGCATTTCGAGTTTTCAAGGGTTGTAGAGACAGGAACTCTTGACAACAGGGATCATGAAATCGTGAAACCCAAAGTCCCAGTTCAGCGAAGGGAGTGATCTTATTGAGATCGAGAGACTTGGGTAGTGCTTTGTGGTTGATCACGCGGGGCATACTCAAATGGACCCATGGATACACCGCTGAGTGTGTGTGTGGGATTCCCTATGGAGGAATTGAAGAGTCAATTAGAGTCAAGGGGTAGATTTAGAACGATCCTGAGTGGACCTCCGCCTGAGGGTTGGGGTTTGGCGTCAGTTTTGGTATCAGAGCTTGAATCTTTGTTTGTATATTGCAGACAGAGGAAGCAGAAGGAAGAAGAGAACTCTGATACACACCAAGTTTGGTATCAGAGTTGCAGAACAAATCTTTTCTTTCTATAGTAGAGAAAAGAGGGGAAATATTTCTTAACCATGTCACCGAGAAGAAGAGACAGGCCAGTGGCGATGCCTGATCTAGCAGTAGAAAGGGAAATGTGCGAATTACATGCTAGGCTTGATGCTATGGAAACAATACAGAGGCACACAGTTGACACTGGGGATATCAGCGAGGTTGACAGTGAAAATGAAGCTGGATACGAAGAAGAAGTCGCAGTCGAAGATGTTATAGATGAACACCTATTCAGGGATGTTGCAAGGATAGGTGCCAGGGAAAAGATGGATATTCCCATGTATGAGGGAAACCGTGAGATCGGAAGA
>CBVK0100543489.1:0-17588 GCA_900067695.1 Picea abies | reverse complement strand
CCCCTCTCTTGTCGCAGTGTGGTCCATCTCATGTACTGGTCCTCATAGTTTCCAACAGGGTAATATTATTCCTTTACCGCATCCACAAAAAAATCCCAAGTGGGATCAGACCCATATATTCCATACTGCTCTGTGGAACTTTTCTCCCAGTAAGTTTCCCACCAATGTTTGATATGAGGGAAAGATTTAAGGAGTGCGAAGGTGATATTTTCTTTGTCGAAAAAATTGTGAACAAAGAAATAACCTTCTAACAGAGTTAACCATTTTTCTAGAGCTTCTGCATCTATCTATCCTTCAAAAATAGGAATATCAAAATTAACTTGTAACTTGAAAGGCAAGGTTCCTCCAAAGTGGCTGCTTGATGAAGATGCGCCTGATGCTATCGATAGGACTTTAAGGATGTGGGCAAAATTCTCCATCATTTCATCCCTCTATCGCATGAGAGCTTGCTCAAGCAACAGATTGATAGGATCGTTTGCTCCGTCGTTTTCCTTTTCTTTTGCCATTGAGGGTTTCTTCGGTGTGTGAGAGTGATTTTCTTCAAGAGAGACAATATTGAGACCAAACTTGCTATACTCGGACCTTGTCGAGGACATGCATTGAAAAAACGATCAAGAGCAGCCTGTTCTGATACCATTGATCTAGATTATTTTCGACACAAAATGAGAGCGAAGATATAACAAAGAAATGCACAGAGATATCGCAGATATTCAATAATATAACATAAATTTATCAGAGATGTAACCATAAACACAGATATACAGTAATACATGATTTCTATTAATGAGAGAAATGTATAGAGACTGTAAAAATATAGAGTGAAAGACTCGCTAGAATGGTGGTAGCTTATCTTTGAGAAGAGATGTGACGGCTACTTGCATTCGCAAGAAGATGATTACAATGAGGTACTGAAGGAATTTTTAAAATAAACCAGAATGCCAAAAACACTATACATCCAAAAACCTAACCCTAGGATATGAAGCGCGAAAATTCATGTGGGCCTTTTTTGGGTAAATGAGTACATCAAATTCCTAAGGTCGTAACTTTTGCATACGGCAAGAAGATGATTACAATGAGTCTCTGAAATCCTTTTTAAAATAAACTAGAATGCCAAAAACCCTAGACATCCAAAAACTTAACACTGGGAGATGAAGTGTCAAAAGTCATGTGGGCCCCATTTGAGTAAGTGAGTACAACAACTTTCCAGGGTCGTAACATTTGCATACGATCTCCGTTTTAGGCGTGTGATAGCTCGTTGGAAAGGTATCATCGAGGAGATTATTTTTGGTGGCTCAATCATGCCTTCGGATATCTGTGATAACCTCGATCTCGAAATTTTTTTATTAGGGTCGTCAAAATGGCCCCGGAAGTTAAAAACCGCTAAAAATAGTAAATTGCCAAATTTGCCAGAAAATTGTTTTGAGCTAGTCAGAAGAGGAGGGTGGCATCTGATATCCTCCTAGATAAATCCTTCCTCTTTAGGAAGCAATGGTATCCATTGCGTCGAGTTCCTAGGGGAGAGGGAAAAACATTTGTTGAATCTACATCTTGGTGAGCTACTTGCCTTGCTGGAGACGTCGCGCTGCTCAGTTTGTGGAAGTATGTCATGAACCTATTGAGGCTGGGGCTATTCAATAAGTCGGGCTACATGAGAGGACGGTGTGCAGAAGGAATCTTTTCACTTTGTTGCAACCTTGCTGACTTGTTTCTATTGGATAGAAGGTGCTTGGGGCGAAGCTGTAGTGGTTGCAGTGTCCTTCTGTTCCCCTTTTGAACATAATGTGAAGAAGCTGAATTTTGCAGTATGAGATACTACCTTGCGACACTTTTTAGGTGGAACAATAGTTGGAACTACCTCTGGTATTTTGTAGAGATGAGCCCCCAAGGTAACAATGACACTACATGGTCGAGACTCATAAACAACGTGGCATATCCACGGATATGGTTGGCCCAAGAGAACATCACAGACATCTAGTGGGGAAACATCACATAATACCTCATCCTTGAAGGGTTGGATGCCGTAGGAAAATTGACACTGTTGGCTGACATGAAGATCTCTTCCTTGTCGAAGCCACCCAATGTTTTATGGTTGTGGGTGTGGTGTTGTTGACAATCCCAACTGTTTGATGACCTCTGCTGAGATGAGGTTTTTCTCGCTTCCACTATCTACAGTAAAATAAGGGAGGTTCCCTTTAAAATAAGTGGGGTTCCCTTCACCGACATCTGTGAATGAAAAAGGCGCTCCCCTTCTTTAGGATATATTGGTTGTTCTGGTTGAATTGTTGCGGTTGGGACAATAACAATGGGGTCTGCGTCAATGATCTTCCCTTTACCACTATTTTCATAATAAGATTTTGAATCAGGGTTCAGCTCCTTGTCTTTGATCTCGACCACCAATGATTGTTTTGAGCGACATTTATCGCTGTTGTGCCAAGGTATTTTTTGGAAATCACACCATTTTCCGGTGTTCTTCTTTGTCTTCCTGTGACCCTTCTTTTCCTGTGTCTTGGAGTGGTTTTCAAGAGACTATTTGTTAGAGCCATCTTTGTCATAATTTGGTTGTTGTGGATTTGTAGACCCAAATTCCTGTTTGTTCTGGTGCTTAAATTTCCACTCAATTTTAACAACATATTGATAAGCAGCACCGACTAATGAAATGTCCAAAAAATCCATTTTAGTCTGGATGTATCTGTGTAAATCCCCACGGTATTTCATAACCAAATGTCGCTCGGAGTCTTTGATACCCAGATCGATGCACAAGGTATGGATGGTATTGGTGAACTCTGGAACTGCTTGGACCCTGGAAAGGTGAGGTGCCTCATGAGTGGTCGCTTGATGAAGATGTGCCTGATGCTATCGGTAGGCGTTTAAGGATGTGGAAAAAAATCTCTATAATTTCGTCCCTCTGTCGCGTGAGAGCTTGTGCAAGCAACAGATTGATATGATCGTCTGCTTCGTCGTTTTCCTTTTCTTCAGCCATTGAGGGTTTCTTGGGTGTGCGAGAGTGATTGTATTCAAGAGATTCAAGCTCAAGACCCAACTTTCTATACTCGGACCTCGTTGGGAACATGCATTGAAAAAATGATCAAGAGCAGCCTGCTTTGATACCACTGATCCAGATTATTTTCGACACAAAATGAGAGAAGATATATAACAAAGAAATGCACAGAGATATCATAGATATTCAATAATATAACATAAATTTATCAGAGATGCAACCATAAACACAGATATAAAGTAATACACGATTTCTATTAATGAAAGAATTATACAGAGACTTTAAAAATACAGAGTTAAAGACTCGCTAGAATGGTGGAAACTTATCTTTGAGAAGAGATGTGATGGCTACTCGCATTCACAAGAAGATGATTACAATGAGGCTCTGAAAGACTTTTTAAAATAAAATGGAATGCCAAAAACCCTAGACATCCAAAAACCCAACACTGGGAGATGAAGTGTCAAAAGTCATGTGGGCCCCATTTGGGTAAGTGAGTACATCAACTTTCCAGGGTCGTAACGTTTGCATACGATCTCCGTTTTAGGAGTGTGATAGCTCGTTGGAAAGGTATCATCAAGGAGATTCATTTTGGGGGATAAATTATTCCTATGATTATCATTGAGAACCTATATCTCAAAAAACCTTCATTCGGGCCCTCAAAATGGCCCTGGAAGTTAAAAACTGCTAAAAATAGTAAATTGCCAAATTTGCCAGAAAACTGTTTTGAGCCAGTCAGAAAAGGCGGGTGGCCACCAATATCCATCTGGATCAATCCTCCCTCCTTAGGAAGCAATGGTCTCCATTGCATTGAGATCCTCGTGGAGAGGGAAAAACGTTTGCTGAATTTGCATCTTGGTGAGCTACTTGCCTTGCTGGAGATGTCACACCGCTCAGTTTGTGAAATTATGTCACGAACCTATTGAGGTTGAGGCTATTGAACGAGTCTTGATACATGAGAGGACAGTGTGAAGAAGGAATCTTTACGCTTTGCTGCAACCTTGTCAATCTGTTTCAGTTGGATAGAAGGTGCTTGGGGCGAAGCTGTAGTGGTTGTAGTGTCCTTCTGTTCCCCTTTTGAATAGATTGTGAAGAAGCTAAATTTTGTAGTGTGAGATACTACCTTGCGACACTTTTTAGGTGGAACAATAGTTGGAACTACCTCTGGTATTCTGTAGAGATGACCCCCCAAGGTAACAATGACACTACGGGGTCGAGACTTATAAATAGCATGGCGTCTCCACATATATGGTTGGCCCAAGAGAACATCATAGACATCCAGTGGGGAAACATCACATAATACCTCATCTTTGAAGGGTTGGGTGTCGTATGACAATTGACACTGTTGGTTGACACAGAGATCTCATCCTTGCCAAAGCCACTAGATGTTGTATGGTTATGGGTGTGGTGTTGTCGACAATCCCAACTGTTTGATGACCTCTACTAATATGAGGTTTTTCTGGCTTCCGCTATCAACAATAAAATGTAGGGGGGTTCCCTTCACCCACATAAGTGAATGAAAAAGGCGTTCCCCCTCTTCAGGATATATTGGTTCTTATGGTTGAATTGTTGCGGTTGCGACAATAGCAGTGGGGTCTGTGTCAATGATCTTCCCTTTACCAGTATTTTCAGAATAAGATTCTGAATCAGGGTTCGGATTCTTGTCTTTGATCTCGGCCACCAATGACTGTTTTGAGAGATATTCATCGGTGTTGTTCCAGGGGATTTTGTGGGAATCACACCATTTTCTGGTGTACTTCTTTGTCTTCCCATGACACTTCTTTTTTTGTGTCTTGGAGTGGTTTTCGAGAGACTATTTGTTAGGGATGTCTTTGTCATACTTTGGTTGTTGTGGATTTGTAGACCCGAATTTCCATTTGTTCTGGTACTTAAATTTCTGCTCAATTTTAACAACATATCGATAAGCAACACCGAGTGATGAGATGTCGAGAAATCCATTCTAGATGTATATCTGTAAAGCCCCACGGTATTTCATAACCAAATGTCCCTCAGAGTCTTTGATACCCAAATTGGTGGGCAAGGTATGGAAGGTATTGGTGAACTCCAGAACTTCTTGGACCCTCTCTTTTCGTAGTGTGTCCCATCTCATGTACTGGTCCTTATAGTTGCCACCAGTGTAATATTGTTCCTTTATCGCATCCACAAAAAAAAATCAAGTGGGATTGGCCCCATATATTCCAGACTCCTCTGTGGAACTTTTCTCCTAGTAATTTTCCCACCAATGTTTGACATGAGGGAGAGATTTAAGGAGTGCGAAGGTGATCTTTTCTATGTCGGAAAAATTGTGAATAGAGAAGTAACCTTCTAGCAGAGTTAACCATTTTTCTAGGGCTTCTCCATCTATCTGTCCTTCAAATACAGGAATATCAAAATTACCATGTACCTTGAAAGGCGAGGTGCCTCCAAAGTGGCTGCTTGTTGAAGATGTGCCTGATGCTATCAACAGGACTTTAAGGTTGTGGGAAAAATTCTTCATCATTTCATCCCTCTATCGCGTGAGAGCTTGCTCAAGCAATAGATTGATAGGATTGTTTGCTCCATCGTTTTCCTTTTCTTATACCATTGAGGGTTCATTTGGTGTGTGAGAGCGATTGTATTCAAGAGCGAAAATATTGAGACCCAACTTGCTATACTCAGACCTTGTCGGGGACATGCACTGAAAAAACAATCAAGAGTAGCCTGCTCTGATACCACTAATCCAGATTATTTTCGGCACAAAATGAGAGTAGAGATATAACAAAGAAATGCACAGAGATATCATAGATATTCAATAATATAATAGAAATTTATCAGAGATGCAACCATAAAAACATATATATAGTAATACACGAATTCTCTTAATGAAAGAAATGTACAAAGACTGTAAAAATACAGAGTGAAAGACTCGCTAGAATGGTGACAGCTTATCTCTGAGAAGAGATGTTACAGCTACTCGCATTCACAAGAAGATGATTACAATGAGGTTCTAAGGAATTTTTAAAATAAACTGGAATGCCAAAAACCCTATACATCCAAAAACCTAACCCTAGGATATGAAGTGCCAAAAGTCATGTGGGCCCCGTTTGGGTAAGTGAGTACATCAAATTCCTGGGGTCGTAACTTTTGCATATGATCTTCGTTTTAGGCATGCGATAGCTCGCTGGAAAGGTATCATCGAGGAGATTCATTTTGGGTGATCAATCATGGATTTGAATATCATTGAGAACCTTGATCTCGAAGAATATTCATTCATTCCCTCAAAATGGCCTCGGAAGTTAAAAACTGCTAAAAATAGTACATTGCCAAATTTGCCAGAAAACTGTTTTGAGCCAGTTGGAAAAGGTGGGTGGCCACTGATATCCATCTGGATCAATTATCTCTCCTTAGGAAGCAATGGTATCCATTACGTTGATTTCCCTGGGGAGAGGGAGAAGCGTTTGCTGAATTTGCATCTTGGTGAGCTGCTTGCCTTGTTGGAGATGTCGCGCTGCTCAGTTTGTGGAAGTATGTCACAAACCTGTTGAGGCTGAGGTTGTTCAACAAGTTGGGCTACATGAGAGGAAATTGTGCAGAAGAAATCTTTATGCTTTGATGCAACCTTGCTGACCTGTTTCTTTTGGATAGAGGGTGCTTGGGGTGAAGCTGTAGTGGTTGCAGTGTCCTTCTGTTCCCCTTTTGAACATATTGTGAAGAAGCTGAATTTTGTAGTATGAGATACTACCTTGCGACACTTTTTAGGTGGAACAATAGTTGGAAATATCTCTGGTATTATGTAGAGATGACCCCCCAAGGTAACAATGACACTATGGGGTTCAGACTCATAAACAACATGGAATCTCCACATATATGGTTGGCCCAAGAGAACATCACAGACATTCAGTGGGGCAACATCACATAATACCTCATCCTTGAAGGATTGGATGACGTATGAAAATCGACACTGTTGGCTGACACAAAGATCTTGTCCTTGTCAAAGCCAACCAATGTTGTATGGCTATGGGTGTGGTGCTGTCGACAATCCAAATTGTTTGATGACCTTTGCTGAGATGAGGTTTTTCTGGCTTCCGCTATCACCCACATTTGTGAATGAAAAAGGTGCTCCCCCTCTTCAAGATCTGTTGGTTCTTATGGTTGAATTGCTGTGGTTGTGACAATACCAGTGGGGTCTGTGTCAATGATCTACCCTTTACCAGTATTTTCAGAATAAGATTCTGAATCAGGGTTCGGCTCCTTGTCTTTGATCTCGACCACCAATGACTGTTTTGAGTGACATTCATCGGTGTTGTGCAAGGGGCTTTTGTGGAAATCACACCATTTTCCAGTGTCCTTCTTTGTCTTCCCGTGGCCCTTCTATTCCTGTGTCTTGGAGTGATTTTCGAGAGACTGTTTGTTAGGGATATCTTTGTCATACTTTGGTTGTTGCGGATTAGCAGACCCGAATTCCCGTTTGTTCTGGTGCTTAAATTTCTGCTCAATTTTAATAGCATATCGATAAGCATCATCGAGTGATGAGATGTCGAGAAAATCCATTTATGTTTGGATGTATCTGTGTAAAACCCCATGGTATTTTCGAACCAAATGTCACTCGGATTCTTTGATACCCATCTTGGTGAGCAAGGTATGGAAAGCATTTGTGAACTCTGGAACTTCTTGGTCCCTCTCTTGTCGTAGAGTGGTCCATCTCATGTACTGTTCCTCATAGTTGCCAACAGGGTAATACTGTTCCTTTAACACATCCACAAAAAAATCCCAAATGGGATTGGCCCCATATATTCCAGACTCCTCTGTGGAAATTTTCTCCCAGCAAGTTTCCCACCAATGTTTGACATGATAGAGAGCTTTAAGGAGTGCGAAGGTGATCTTTTCTTCGTTGGAAAAATTGTGAACAAAGAAATAACCTTCTAACAGAGCTAACCATTTTTCTAGGGATTCTGCATCTATCTGTCCTTCAAATATAAGAATATCAAAATTAACTTGTACCTTGAAAGGCGAGGTGCCTGATGTGCTTGATGTTATCGGCAGGTGTTTAAGGATGTGGGAAAAATTCTCCATCATTTCGTCCCTCTGTCGCGTGAGGGCTTGCTCAAGCAACAAATTGATAGGATTGTCTGCTCCGTCATTTTCCTCTTCATCTGCCATTGAGGGTTTCTTTGGTGTGCGAGAACGATTGTTTTCAATAGAGACAAGATCGAGACCCAACTTGCTATACTCGGACCTCGTCGGGGACATGCACTGAAAAACGATCAGGAGCAGCCTGCTCTGATACCATTGATCCAGATTATTTTCTGCACGAAATAAGAACGAAGATATAACAAAGAAATGAACAAAGATATCGTAGATATTCAATAATATAAAAGAAATTTATCAGAGATGCAACCATAAACACAGATATACAGTAATAAATTATTCCTATTAATGAAAGAAATGTACATAGACTATAAAACTACAGAGTGAAAGACTCGCTAGAATGGTGGCAACTTATCTCTGAGAAGAGATGTGACGACTACTCGTATTCGCAAGAAGATGATTACATTGAGGTTTTGAAGGACTTTTTAAAATAAACCAGAATGCCCAAAACCCTAGACATCTAAAAACCTAACACTAGGAGATGAAGCACCAAAATTCATGTGGGCCTCGTTTGGGTAAGTGAGTACATCAACTTTCCGGGGTCGTAACTTTTGCATACTATCTCCATTTTAGGTGCGTGATAGCTCGTTGGAAAGGTATCATCAAGGATATTCATTTTTGATGCTCATTAATGCCTTTGATTATCATTGAAAACCTCTATCTTGAAAAACCTTCATTCGGGCCCTCAAAATCATCCCAGATGTTAAAAACTGTTAAAAATAGTAAATTGTCAAATTTGTCAGAAAACTGTTTTGAGTCAGTTGGAAAAGGTGGGTGGCCACTAATATCCACCTAGACCAATCCTCCCTCTTTAAGAAGAAATGGTCTCCATTGCGTTGAGTTCCCGGGGGAGAGGGAAAAGGGTTTTCTGAATCTGCATCTTGGTGAGCTGTTTGCTTTGCTAGAGACGTCACGCTGCTCAGTTTGTGGAAGTATGTCACAAACCTATTGAGGTTGAGTTTGTTCAACAAGTCGGTCTACATGAGAGGACGGTGTGTAGAAGGAATCTTTGCACTTTGCTGCAACCTTGTCGACCTATTTCTGTTGGATTAAAGGTGCTTGGGGCAAAACTGTAGTGGTTGCAATGTCCTTCTGTTCCCCCTTTGAACAGATTGTGAAGAAGATGAATTTTGCAATATGATATACTACCTTGCGACACTTTTTAGGTGGAAAAATAGTTGGAACTACCTCTGGTATTCTGTAGGGATGAACCCCCAAGGTAACAACGACACTAGGGGGTCAAGACTCATAAACAACATGGCATCTCCGCATATATGGTTGGCCCAAGAGAACATCACAGACATACTGTGGGGAAACATCACATAATATCTCATCATTGAAGGGTTGGATGCCGTATGGCAATCAACACTGTTGGCTGACACAGAGATCTCATCCTTGCCAAAGCCACCCGATGTTGTATGGCTGCGGGTGTGGTGTTGTTGACAATCCCAACTGTTTGACGATCTCTACTACAATGAGGTTTTTCTGGCTTCCGCTATCAATAATAAAATGCAGTGGGGTTCCCTTCACCCACATCTGTGAATGAAAAAGGTGATCCCCCTATTAAGGATCTGTTGGTTCTTCCGGTTGAATTTATGTGGTTGCGACAATAACTGTGGGGTTTGCGTAAATGATCTGCCCTTTACCAATATTTTAAGAATAAGATTATGAATCAGGGTTCGGCTCCTTGTATTTGATCTCAACCACCGATGACTGTTTTGAATGACATTCATCAATGTTGTGCCAGGGACTTTTTTGGAAATCACACCATTTTCCGGTGTCCTTCTTTGTCTTCCCGTGACACTTCTTTTCCCATGTCTTGGGGTTGTTTTCGAGAGACTCTTTGTTAGGGCTGTCTTTTTCATACTTTGCTTGTTGCAGATTTGCAGACCCAAATTCGCATTTGTTCTGGTGCTTAAATTTCTGCTCAATTTTAACAACATATCGATAAGCAACACCGAGTGATAAGATGTCTAGAAAATCCATTTCAGTCTGGATGTATCTGTGTAAAGCCCCATGGTATTTCAGAACCAAATGTCACTCGGAGTCTTTGATACCCAGCTTGGTGCACAAGGTATGGAAGGTATTGGTGAACTTCAAAATTTCTTGGCCCCTCTCTTGTCGTAGTTTGGTCCATCTCATGTACTGGTTCTCAAAGTTTCCAGCAGGGTAATACTGTTCCTTTACCGCATCCACAAAAAAATCCCAAGTGGGATCAACCCCATATATTCCAGACTCCTTTGTGGAAATTTTCTCCTAGTAAGTTTCCCACCAATGTTTGACATGAGGGAGAGATTTAAGGAGTGTGAAGGTGATCTTTTCTTTTTCGGAAAAATTGTGAATAGAGAAATAACCTTCTAGCAGAGTTAACCATTTTTCTAGTTCTTCTGCATCTATCTGTCCTTCAAATACAGGAATATCAAAATTAACTTGTACCTTGAAAGGTGAGGTGCCTCAAAAGTGTCCACTTGATGAATATGTGCCTAATGCTATCGATAGACATTTAAGGACGTGGGAAAAATTCTCCATCATTTTGTCCCTCTGTCACGTGAGAGCTTGCTGAAGCAACAGATTGATAGGATCGTCTGCTCCCTCGTTTTCCTTTTCTTCTGCCATTGAGGGTTTCTTGGGTGTGTGAGAATGATTGTCTTCAAGAGAGACAAGCTTGATACCAAATTTTCTATACTCGGACCTCGTCCGGGACATGCACTAAATAAACGATCAAGAGCAACTTGCTCTGATACCACTAATCCAGATTATTTTCGACACGAAATGAGAGCGGAGATATAACAAATAAATGCACAGAGATATCGTAGATATTCAATAATATAAATTTTTTTTATCAGGGATGCAAACATAAACATAGATATACAGTAATACATGATTTCTATTAATGAAAGAAATGTACAGAGACTGTAAAAATTCAGAGTGAAAGACTAGCTAGAATGGTGACAACTTATCTCTGAGAAGAGATGTGATGGCTACTCACATTTGCAAGAAGATGATTAAAATGAGGCTCTGAAGGCATTTTTAAAATAATCTAGAATTCACAAAACCATAGACATTAAAAACCTAACCCTAGGAGATGAAGCGCCAAAAGTCATGTCGGCCCCGTTTGGGTAAGTGAGTACATCAACTTCCCAGGGTCGTAACTTTTGCATACGATCTCTGTTTTAGGCATGTGATAGGTCGTTGGAAAGGTATTGTCGAGGAGACTCATTTTGGGGGATAAATAATTCCTTTGGAAATCATTGAGAAAATCTATCTTGAAAAACCTTCATCCAGGCCCTCAAAATGGCCCCGGAAGTTAAAAACTGCTAAAAATAGTAAATTGTCAAATTTGCCAGAAAACTATTTTGAGCCAGTTGGAAAAGTTGGGTGGCCATTGATATCCAACGGGATCAATTCTCCCTATTTAGGAAGAAATGATCTCCATTGCGTTGAATTTCCAGGGGAGAGGGATAAGCGTTTGCTGAATTTGCATCTTGGTGAGTTGTTTTCCTTGTTGGAGACGTTGCGCTGCTTAGTTTGTGGAAGTATGTCACGAACCTGTTGAGGCTGAGGCTATTCAACGAGTCCAACTACATGAGAGTATGGTGTGTAGAAGGAATCTTTGCGCTTTTCTGCAACCTTTCTGACCTATTTCTTTTGGATAGAAGGTGCTTGGGGTGAAGCTGTAGTGGTTGCAGTGTCCTTATGTTCCCCTTTTGAACAAACTGTGAAGAAGCTGGATTTTGCAGTATGAGATACTACCTTGCAACACTTTTTAGGTGGAACAATAGTTGGAACTACCTCTGGTATTCTATAGAGATGACCCCCCAAGGTAACAATGACACTACCGGGTCGAGTCTCATAAAAAACATGGCATCTCGACATATATGGTTGGCCCAAGAGAACATCATAGACATCCAATGGCGCAACATCACATAATACCTCATCCTTGAAGGGTTGGATGTCGTATGACAATCGACACTGTTGGCTGACACATATATCTCGTCCTTGCCAAAGCCACCCGATTTTGTATGGCTGTGGGTGTGGTGTTGTCAACAATCCTAACTGTTTGATGACCTTTGCTGAGATGAGGTTTTTCTAGGCTCTGCTATCAATAATAAAATTCAGCGGGGTTCCATTCACCCAAATCTGTGAATGAAAAAGGCACTCACCCTTTTTAGGATCTGTTGGTTCTTCTGGTTGAATTGTTGCGGTTGTGACAATAGCAGTGGGGTCTGTGTCGATGATCTTCCCTTTACCAGTATTTTCAGAATAAGATTCTGAATTAGGGTTCGACTCCTTGTCTTTGATCTCGACCACCAATGAATTTTTTGAGCGACATTCATCGATGTTGTGCCAGGGGATTTTGTGGAAATGACACCATTTTTCTGTGTCTTTCTTTGTCTTCCCGTGACCCTTATTTTCCTGTGTCTTGGAGTGGTTTTCAAGAGACTTTTTGTTAGGGCCGTCTTTTTCATACTTTGGTTGTTGCAGATTTGCAGACCCAAATTCCCGTTTGTTGTAGTGCTGAAATTTACGCTCAATTTTAACAACATATTGATAAGTAACACCGAGTGATGAGATGTTCACATAGGAGGCCTGGGTCATGGCCCGAGGTTGCAGGGAGCGATGGATTGGAGTTGCGCCAAGGCCGAAAGCATCTATATTGTTGATCCGGATTATTTTCGGCACAAATTGAGAGCAAAGATATAACAAAGAAATGCACAAAGATATCATAGATATTCAATAATATAATACAATTTTATCAGAGATGCAACCATAAACACATATATACAGTAATACACGATTTCTATTAATGAAATAAATGTACAAAGATTGTAAAAATACAGAGTGAAAGATTCTCTAGAATGGTGGCAGCTTATCTATGAGAAGAGATGTGACGGCTACTCGCATTCACAAGAAGATGATTAGAATGAGGCTCTAAAGGAATTTTAAAATAAACCGGAATGCCAAAAACCCTAGACATCCAAAAACCTAACCCTAGGATATGAAGCGCCAAAAGTCATGTGGGCCCCGTTTGGGTAAGTGAGTACATGAACTTCCCGGGGACGTAACTTTTACATACGATCTTTGTTTTAGGCGTGTGATAGCTTGTTGGAAAGGTATCATTGAGGAGATTCATTTTTGGGGCTCAATCATAATTTTGGATATCATTGAGAGCCTTGATCTCGAAAAACCTTCATTCGGGCCCTCAAAATGACCCCGGAAGTTAACAAATGCTAAAATTAGTAAATTGCCAAATTTACCAGAAAACTATTTTAAGCCAGTTGAAAAAGGTGAGTGGCCACCGATATCCACTTGGATCAATCCTCCCTCCTTAGGAAGAAATGGTCTCCATTGCGTTGAGTTCCCAGGGGAGATGGAAAAGCGTTTGCTGAATCTACATTTAGGTGAACTGCTTGCCTTGCTAGAGACGTTGCGCTGCTCAATTTGTGGAAGTATGTCACGAACCTGTTGAGGCTAAGACTATTCAAAAAGTTGGGCTACATGAGAGGTCGGTGTGCAAAATGAATCTTTGCGCTTTGCTGCAACATTTTTGACCTGTTTTTGTTGAATAGAAAGTGCTTGGGGTGACGCTGTAGTGGTTGTAGTGTCCTTCTATTCTACTTTTGAATAGATTGTGAAGAAGCTGAATTTTGCAGTACGAGATACTACCTTGAGACACTTTTTAGGTGGAACAATAGTTGGAACTACCTATGGTATTCTATAGAGATGACCCCCCAAGGTAAAAATGACACTACGAGGTCGAGACTCATAAACAAAATGGCGTCTCCACATATATGGTTGGCCCAAGAGAACATTACAGACATCCAGTGGGGAAACATCACATAATATCTAATCCTTGAAGGGTTGGATGCTGTGTGAAAATAGACACTATTGGCTGACACAGAGATTTCGTTATTGCCGAAGCCACCCAATGTTGGATGGTTGCGGGTGTGGTGTTGTTGACAATCCTGACTGTTTGATGGCCTTTGCTGAGATGAGGTTTTTCTCGCTTCGTCTATCAACAATAAAATGCAACGGGGTTCCCTTCACCCACATCTGTGAATGAAAAAGGCGCTGCCCCTCTTCAGGATCTGTTGGTTCTTCTGGTTGAATTGCTGTGATTGCGATAATAACAATGGGGTCTGCGTCAATGATCTGCCCTTTACCAGTATTTTCATAATAAGATTCTGAATCAAGCTTTGACTCCTTGTCTTTGATCTCAGCCACCAATGACTGTTTTGAGCGACAATCATCGGTGTTGTGCCAGGGGATTTGGTGGAAATCACACTATTTTCCAGTGTCCTTTGTCTTCTCGTGACCCTTCTTTTCCTATGTCTTGAAGTGGTTTTCGAGAGACTGTTTGTTAGGGATGACTTTGTCATACTTTGGTTGTTGCGGATTTGTAGACCCGAATTCCCATTTGTTCATGTGCTTAAATTTCTGCTCAATTTTAACATCATATCGATAAGAAGCACCGAGTGATGAGATGTCCAGAAAATCCATTTCATTCTGGATGTATCCGTGTAAAGCCCCACGGTATTTCAGAACCAAATTTTTCTCGGAGTCTTTGATACCCAGCTTGGTGCGCAAGGTATGGAAGGTATTGGTGAACTCCGAAACTACTTGGCCCCTCTCTTTTCGCAGTGTGGTCCATCTCATGTATTGGTTCTCATAGTTGCCAACAAGGTAATAATCTTCCTTTACCGCATCCATAAAAAAATCCCAAGTGGGATCGGCCCCATATATTCCAGACTCTTTTGTGGAACTTTGCTCCCAGTAAGTTTCCCATCAATGTTTGACACAAGGGAGAGCTTTAAGGAGTGAGAAGGTGATCTTTTCCTTGTCGAAAAAATTGTGAACAAAGAAATAACCTTCTAGCAGAGTTAAAGATTTTTATAGGGCTTCTGCATCTATCTGTCCTTCAAATATAGGACTATCAAAATTAACTTGTACCTTGAAAGGAAAGGTGCCTCCAAAGTGGCCGCTTGATGAAGATGCACCTGATGCTATCAGCAGGCGTTTAAGGATGTGGGAAAAATTCTCCATCATTTCGTCCCTCTGTCGTGTGAGAGCTTGCTCAAGCAACAGATTGATAGGATCATCTGCTCCATCGTTTTCCTTTTCTTCCGCCATTGAGGGTTTCTTGGGTGTGTGAGAGTGATTGTCTTCAAGAGAGACAAGCTCGAGACCCAACTTGCTATACTCAGACCTCGTTGGGCACATGCACCAGAAAAACGATCAAGAGTAGCCTACTCTGATACCACTGATCCGGATTATTTTCGGCACGAAATGAGAGTGAAGATATAACAAAGAAATGGACAAAGATATCGCAGATATTCAATAATATAACATAAATTTATCAGAGATGCAACCATAAACATAGATATAAAGTAATACACGATTTCTATTAGTGAAAGAAATGTACAGAGACTGTAAAAATACAGAGTGAAAGACTCACTAGAATGGTGGCAACTTGTCTCTGAGAAGAGATGTGACGGCTACTCGCATTCGCAAGAAGATGATTACAATGAGGCTCTGAAGGAATTTTTAAAATAAACCGAAATTCCAAAAACCCTAGACATCCAAAAACCTAACCCTAGGAGATGAAACGCTAAAAGTCATGTGGGCTCCGTTTGGGTAAGTGAGTACATTAAGCTCCTAGGGTCGTAACTTTTGCATACAATCTCTGTTTTAGGCGTGTGATATCTTATTGGAAAGGTATCCTCGACGAGATTCATTTTGGGGGCTTAATCATGCCTTCGGCTATCATTGAGAACCTCTATATTGAAAAACCTTCATTCGGGCCCTCAAAATGGCCCTGTAAGTTAAAACCTGCTAAAAATAGTAAATTGTCAAATTTGCCAGAAAATTGTTTTGAGCCAGTTGGAAAAGGTGGGTGGCCACTGATATCCACCTGGATCAATCCTCCCTCTTTAGGAAGAAATGGTATCCATTGCGTTGAGTTCCCATAGGAGAGGGAAAAGCATTTGCTAAATCTGCATCTTGGTGAGCTGCTTGCCTTGCTGGAGACATCGTGTTGCTCAATTTGTGGAAGTATGTCGCGAACTTGTTGAGGTTGAGGCTGTTCAACAAGTTGGGATACGTGAGAGGACGGTGTGCAGAAGGAATCTTTTCACTTTGCTACAACTTTGCCGACCTGTTTCTGTTGGATAGAAGGTTCTTGGGGCGAAGTTGTATTGGTTGCATTGTCCTTCTGTTCCCCTTTTGAACAGATTGTGAAGAAGATGAATTTTGTTGTATGAGATACTACCTTGCGACACTTTTTAGGTGGAAAAATAGTTGGAACTACCTCTGGTATTCTATAGAGATGACCCCCCAAGGTAACAATGACACTAGGGGGTCGAGAATCATAAAAAACATGGTGTCTCCACATATATGGTTGGCCCAAGAGAACATAACAGACATCCAGTGGGGAAACATCACATAATATCTCATCCTTGAAGGGTTGGATGTCGTATGACAATCAACACTGTTGGCTGACACGGAGAACTCGTCCTTGCCAAAGCCACCCGATGTTATATGGCTGCGGGTGTGGTGTTGTCGACAATCCCAACTATTTAATGACCTCTGCTGAGATGAGGTTTTTCTGGCTTCCGCTATCAATAATAAAATGCAACGGGGTTCTCTTCACCCACATCTGTGAATGAAAAAGGCACTCCCCCTTTTCAAGATCTGTTGGTTCTTCCAGTTGAATTTCTGTGGTTGCGACAATAGCAACGTGGTTTGCGTCAATGATTTTCCCTTTACCATTATTTTTAGAATAAGATTCTGAATCAGGGTCCGGCTCCTTGTCTTTGATCTTGACCACCGATGACTGTTTTGAGTGACATTCATCAGTGTTGTGCCAGGGGATTTTGTGGAAATCACACCATTTTCTGGTGTCCTTATTTATCTTCCCGTGACACTTATTTTCCTATGTCTTGGAGTTGTTTTCAAGAGACTGTTTGTTAGGGCCGTCTTTGTCATACTTTGGTTGTTGCAGATTTGCAGACCCAAATTCACGTTTGTTCTGATGCTTAAATTTCTGCTCAATTTTAACAACATATCGATAAGAAGAACTGAATGATGAGATGTCCATAAAATCCATTTCAGTCTGGATGTATTTATGTAAAGCCCCACGGTATTTCAGAACCAAATGTCGCTCGGAGTCTTTGATACCCAGCTTGGTGCGCAAGGTATGGAAGGTATTGGTGAACTCCAGAACTGCTTGGCCCCTCTCTTGCCGCAGTGTGGTCCATCTCATGTACTGGTTCTCAAAGTTTCCAGCAGGGTAGTGATCAGGAGCTCAGGACCAAGTGTCGTAAATTTGCTCAAAATTTAACTTGCTTAGAAATGGTTGAATTTGGGACGACGGGATAGGTCTCGTCGATACGAACCTGCTGGCGCGAACGACACGTGAAACCGACTCTGCATCACAAAGATATCTCAGTCAGAAATTTCTTATTTC
>CBVK0100543488.1:0-17592 GCA_900067695.1 Picea abies | reverse complement strand
CACACACACACACACACATTAATTTCCAGGAATATGTAACACACTTTTTATTCTTTGATATAAATGTCATAAAATTGTGTTTAATAGTTTTGTCTACTCACACATATAGAGAGTATGCCATTTCTTGCATGCTTGCCACTTGTACTTCATACTACTTGCCACATTTGCACTGCAACTTCCATCTTCCGCTACTACTTTTCCCCCATCCATCTGTATTTATCTCCATTTCAACCCGACAGGGACTTCACTGCCATGCAACACTTGTTTGAGTTGTAAAGGGAAAAAGAAAGATAACAATGAAAAGGGAAAAGGGAAATCCATATTACATTGTAATATGTGTATCACATATAATAATACATATATTAATTACATTGTAATATGTAATTAATATTACATATTAATTACATATGTTATATGTATTACATATTACATATTACAATGTAATATGTGTATCACATATTACATTGTAATATGTAATACATATAACATATATTGTATGTAATATATATAACATATGTTAGATAATAATACATATGCATTATATAATACATATAACATATGTTATATGTAAGACATATAGCATAATACACATAACATATGGTATATAATAATACATATAGCATATATGTGTATCACATATTACATTGTAATATGTGTATCACAATGTAATATGTGATACACATATTACAATGTAATATGGGAATCACATAATACAATGTAATGTGTGATCACATATTACATTGTAATATGTGTATCACATATTTTGGGATGTTCGAGCTATGAGATAGAGAACAAGGAATAAATGAGACAGAAGAATAGAGAAAAGAATGGACAAAGAAAAAGAAGAAGATAGAGAGAAAAAAAAAAAAAAAAAAAAAAAAAAGAGGAGATTGAAACTGTGGGCAGAAGAAGACAACAAGAACATGCAAATCTTTGTTTTTAAAAATAATTTAAAAATTAATTTAAAGGAGAATTGAATAGTATGTGCATCCATTTATATTTTGAGAAGAAGAAACCCTATAGAGGAGGCATTGTGAATATATGTGTATGTGAATGTATATCTGTAAATTTTATGAAAATAAATTGAGAGGCTTGTTGAGCCAATTTCATGAAGGAATTTATTTCATGTGTTTTTTTATTTTTATTTTTATTTTTCAATCATCTATTAATTTTCCTTTAACTACAAATATTTTCTTGTTGTCTTATGTTGTACATATGCTTAACAAAATAATTATGTTTTTATAATATTTTAATTATTTTTATCACACATCTCATTGGTTGACCAATTGGATGTCTTTTGGTTAAGCTCTAATTGAATGCAGTTTCATCAATCTTAGGTTATACCTAAGTATACCGAACATGGAGAGAATGATTTTTTTTTTGAAAACATAGATAACCTAAATTTGGAGTTTTAATCTTAGATAACTAAGTCATCTATTCAGTGAGAGGTCATTAATTTATGTCAGTGGAATAAATACATGTAATTCCATATATTGGATATTACGTGAAATGGTGTCAGGGTTTTTGGGCCAGTTTCAACAAAAAATTGAGCTATTATAAAACAAAAGAAGAGGGTCACCCTTCTTGTAACTAGAGAACTGCTTTCCTGGAGGCTCCATAGCTAGAATCATCACACTAGGAAGCACAAACAAATCTACATGGGGACATACAGTGACTTTAGTTGGGGGGTGATGATAGGCCCCAACATTGTCATCCTTTTTGTCCAATTTTGGCATCACCCACATACTTTTCACTTACCGTTTTTAGCATTTTTCTACCATTTTGTTCTCAAATACCATTTTGGAAAATAGGTATTTATTAGTCTTCATTTTTTCATATTTTGATAGCTATTTGATAATAACTAGGATAGATTATGTACTTACAATTACTGGCAGGATGTTATGGTATGTTTATACTACATGAAACTCATGGCCAAAACATTGATAAGTTGTAGGGAAGCTACATGCAACTCATAGTTAGACCATCAATAAGTTGCAGGGAAGCTACATGCAACTCACAACGAGGCCATTGATAATTTGTAGGGAAGATACAAGAAACTCACAATCAAACTACTGATGAGCTATGAGAAAACTACAAAAATTCCACAAAACTCTTATGTTGAGGAGGGTGTTTCCACTAGGATACAAAACAACTCGAACTGTGTTTGATTTCGAAGTCATGGAACCAGAAGATAAAACGTGGCCAAATGGAGAGAACCATGAAACATAATCAAGATTCACGGAGAGAGAATCCTACTGACTTGGAGTATGTATGTGGCACACAATTGTGATTTTCTTTGGATGTCACACAATTTCAAATAAATACAATCATGATTTGTATTTTATGTTTAAATTTGGTTGATAGTTACTCATGGGTCAATGAACTAGAAACCACCTCTACTAAAACATAAAGAAGACAAATGATGATTTTTCAATAGCTGGTAAGACAACTTGATAACCATAGGTTCTCAAGCATGTCTAAATACATATTGTCTTAGTATGGAATCTAGGGGTGGCTATAAAAAGTTGACCACTTCCCCCTATAAGATATGGATAGAATACACTAAAACTCTATTTTCCTATATTCAACTATTGTTTAGTTAAAACTTGTTTGAGCTTGATTCCTGCTTCCATATTTATGTGTGCTTCAAGTGGATTTGTAGTTGTTTCATTCCTTCCCAACACTCTATCTAAGGAGGCAAGGACCACCTCCAATATGACAGGTGTTATAACGTTAGCTAGGTTTGTAGGATTTTATTATTAATAGATCTTATTTGAAAGTTGATACATTTTTAGTGTGGTGGATTAATTCGTTTTTGCTTGATAGGATACTATTGTTTCCTTTCAAATTGAACTATCATTCAACTTTTGATTAAAGTAGTTTTGTTGTCCCAATAGATCAATCTTGTGTTGTGAATATCTTTCCTATGAAGAATTCTAAATTATTACTCTCATCTATGAGTGGTTTGTGTGTGATATTGTATTCTTGGTATTATTGAGATAATGTGTACGAGGGTTGCTAACTGGAAACTAGTGTACGTATGTGAGATGCTTTAAGGATAGTCACGTACATCAACAAAAATGGGGTCTTTTAAAGTATTTTTGAGAAGGAAAAGGGGGAAAATGGTCCTACAAACAGGGAAAGGGATGCGGTTCAGGATAATAAGTCATCATCAACATATGAGGTGGAAAATGATGCTATAATATATTCCCCATAATGTGTGAGGTTAGAATAGCAACTGATGTCCTTAATATATTACAAAATAATCATGATATTGTGGAGGGTCCTAGGTAGGAGTAGTTGAAGACCAATTCCGGAACAATACCTACAACATAAACAAGTAAGATACTCTCCTCCCAAGTCAGGCATACCCATGCTCAGGAGTGATGTTAGCATGGTTGTCAAATCAAGTACACTGCAAGTCCATGAGTAATGAAAATATAATTGATCTTCATGGCCATGAAAAATGTAAAAAGTGGATCCATGCAATATGTAAAAGTAGAAATCATGGCCACGAGAGAAATACATAATGGATCCATGAAAATCTAGATCATAGCCACAAATGGATACACAATGGAGTCATGTCTCAGAATCAAAAAGATGATATATGGAGTCAATGAAGTGAACAAACTGATCCTCTGCAAGTACGAATGTCAAAGAGGGTGGTAGAATCAATACAACTCGGGTAGGAGCACAAAAGAGGTGATGCTTTTACTTGACCCAAGGTCTTCAAAACAACCTATCGTGGTACGAATCTACACTATGTGAATACATGTGTTGAATTCAAGCACAGTGGGACATTTTTTTATTACCGGCCATTGATGTATACCGTTAAGAAGTGTGAGACAACCCTCTAAGAATAATAATGGGCATCAAGGTACCTAGTACAGTCTAACAAGTGTAAAAAAAGGAGTTGACATCAAACACCTGATGGAATCTACTGATCAGGGGACATTGATGTATTCCATTGTCAATATTGAGGGAACCTGCCACTGATAACTGCAAGCCCCAAGGTACTAAAAATGACTCTAGATCCCTGTCTCGGAGCAAGATGTGTTGAATTTGATAGGAAGAGATCTGTTGGAAGGAGGGAATTAAGTTATACCCCATCAACCAACACGAGGAGTAGCAGAAGGTCAAATATTTGGAAGAACTCAAACACAAATATTGAAGAAACCACACCGAGGTACGACTCTTACGTGTGCCAAATGGAATAGCACACGATAGATACTCTTTGAATAGTATCAAATGATGAATACTACCAACAAAGTTGAGGAATCCATCAATGGGTTCAAATGGAAACCAAGGTACCACACGAATCCCTATGTCTGATAATGATTGTTGATGTTGAACACAAGGGGAACTACTAAATCAACGACCAATGATGATTGTCATTTTTTGAACGCAAGGTTAGCTATCATTGATGTAAATAGGCCCAAGGTGAAACTCTAGTTCATACTCTCATAGAAATGAGTCATAGTTGATAATATTAGACCTACTAGCAAGAAGTCAATGGGGACCTTCTATACTAGCACGAGTTAGATACAAAGATACTTGAGAAACTGAGAAGTACTTGACATAAAGGAAGGATGACTTGGAAATTCAAGAGTTATGTAGAGTGGTCGACACACACTGACTTCCTTTGAAAAGAAACACGACACAAAAGTGACTTAGGAAGCATAGATGATGAACTAAGATATGTCTCTAAGATACAAGGCATCAACAAACTCTCCATATGACTACAAGAATAACCAATTGAAGGAGATTATGCTCAAAAACGAGAAAATGCCTCCTAAAGCCATACTAAACTCAAGATAGTTAGCTAAAGACTCATAATATTATGCTGCGTTCAAGGACAACATAAGTAGTTTCCATATAAAAAACAAGATTCTTTCCCATCCTTCTTTTTCCGTTTTTTATTTTTATTTTTATTTTTCATATTATACAGCTTGAAAAGGAATAAAAGAATTCTATAGTACAAAGGAGGAAATGAGCATCACAGATGATCAAAATAGTTCCATGCATAAGAAACATACCTATGCTCAATGCAAGGAAATGCACGCAAGGCATGGATGCTCGGGGGAGTTTTCCTCCAGAAATAAAAGGTGTCATGTCACAAGGATAGTATTGCAAGACTAGAAACTGATTTTATGTTTGAAAAATCCAAGGAAAGTTCAAAAGTAAATTTTTGAACTCAAACACAAACTCAAGTTTCAAAAATGACCCCAACATCGACCAAAAAACTGAGATCCTGAGAACAAGACCAATCTTATAGTCATGCGATCCAAGGGATAAAAGGGAGAAACATATGGATCAAAAAAAAATATTTTCCAATCAAATTTAAGGCCTTACCAACCTCCTATGGGCCACAAAATGTTTCAGGACCAAAATCCCTAGAAGAAACCTCCAAACAAGCCAAAACAAGGCTGAAAAACAAGAAAAAAAGTCACTTTTTTGGAGGTGTAAGCGATTGTCTCCACTACAGTTCATGTATATACGATTATATATGCACCCTATATCATTTTAGGTTGTTTGTATGATCTATGTACGTGCCTTGGACTTCTATGGGGTGCATATGTACGTGTTTTGGCCTTCTACAGGGTGTGTATGTACCCCAAAACTTATGCGCTTTTCTACATGTATGTATGTGCTTAACTCCTATATAACAGTAGTGTATGAACACATATTTTGTTAAATTAAAGAGTGTATATACTTAGAAAAACTTATTTCTAAATCCTAAAACAAAAAATGCAGTAGAGAGATCAAAAGAAAGTAAAAAAGAATGGAAACCAAAAAGCAATTCCAAGAATGACTCATAGGATCCAAGAAGATCCTATAATACCACAACCAATTTCTAGTGATTTGAAAAGAAGAGAAAAAATCAATCCAAGAACATGTACATGACTGTCTCATTGACAACCAACGTATGAACAGGACTGTGTTCAAGCAAAGTCGTGTATATATGCTTTTGTACTCAAACAAACACAGGTACACCTAGTAAAAAACCCTCAAACTTCAGAGGAAAGGGCATGGAAGACTCGGGAAGGATTACAAAAATTAAGAGAATGATAAATAATGATAAAAGACATAGAAAAAGCTTCAAAATAAATGTAAACCACAAGCACCCCTAAAGACCCAAAAAGGGAGAATCTCCAATGGAGTCGTCAATTATGTTACATAAAACCATGTCCTATGTCTATGGATTAGGGCCACAATAGAGAAATACCCTAAAACACCACTCTCAAAATCAAATCAAGAAATCAATTGAGAATAACTACTTTGCAATAACCAACTTTCAAGGGAAATAGAAGAGAACAAACCTGGATTTCGATGTTTGATGTCAATGTCGCATGAAGACTTTCATGTTAGCTTTTATAGCTCAGGAGGTACTCCACATGTTTTGTCTTATATGCAAAAGTGAACTTGCATTTTCACTACTAGGCACTTGACTTTGTAATAGGCATTTTATGAAGTTGTAATAAAGTGACTCTTTCATTAAAGTGACTTTTTGTAAAAGTGACCTTCTAATATTTGATTAAAGTGACTTTATGTCATAAAGTGAACTTATGTCATAAAGTGGAAATTAATTTAGTAAATGTAAGCGGTTTATTTTGGAGGGAAGCAATCATGTCCCTTGATCTTGTAAAGGAAATATAGATCTTGGCTATGGATTTAGGGATGGGGAAGGTGAAAAGTCATTTTTAGTTATAAGAGTAAGCCTAGGGTAGTGTGAAAGACAAGCCAAGAGAGATTTGAGAGAGCACTGGAAGAAAAGTGAATGCAATAGATTTGGCATGATTTCCAAGAGAGCTTGGACACAAATCCCAAGGAAAAATTTATATGTAGAGTTGTTGAAGCTTATTGTTGAGTGGGAGGTTGTATTGTATAGATCCGTACAAGTTGTACAACAAAAAATTGGGCACAAAAATCGAGGCAGATTGTGGCATGATTTTTGAGGAATCTTGTGGGTTTTTGTTGTTGGAGGACAACCATACATATCGAACCGTACAACAATAGGTTGGCATGGTTTTCAAGGTGCTTATTCTCAGCAAGGTCATACACCAATACATACTTTTGGGAATAAGTCTCTAGGTGGAAATTTTGGGACAGTTGTGGGTGTATGTAAGTGTTTCTCTTGCTGCCAAATGCATTACTGTTGTAACTTTTGCACTTCTTGAAGTTGATAATAAATCTCTCTTGGTGGGTTTTCCCTGGTTGGTTGCCAAAATATGGGTGTGCACATGTGTTTTTGTGACTGTTGTTCATTGTTATTTTCCGCTACAATACTTTCTTAGTAATGTGTGTTTATGCTTATGGTATAGTTTTATGTGGGTATTACATATCATAGTTCATTTAAGACAGAAATTTGTGTTTACTAAGTGTTTGAAAAAATTCCTACGGAGTTAGTGTGTTTTTGTTACTTATTTTCTACATGGTATCAGAGTAGGTGCTCTCAGTTACAGTGGGTAGAGCTATTTTTTACAAGGATTTGAAGGGGGAAACTTGGTTATATATTATCTATTTAAAAATTGATAGGAGATAGTTTCTTGCATCAGATATGAAGAACAGTTGGAAGGGATTTCCAACTACTTGCAATGGAAAGTCAAAATGTCAGCTATTCTCAGGGAAAACAAAATTTGGATCTTTGTCATCTCTGTAGTAGTTTTTCCCACAAAAAACCCTATTACTTTGGATGTTCATGATGGAAAGGAATCCAAATATTAGAGGATTATTTTGGATGGAGTGAAGGACCACCTTATCCCACACTTAGCTAAGAACAAGACAAATTATGAGATGTGGGAGACACTGAAAAACTTGTATGAGGCGAAGAATGAAAACCCTAAAATGGCCTTAAAGGATAAGTTGCATGATACTAAGATGGATAAGGGTGAGAGTGTGTCATCTTATATTACCTGGGTAGCACAGGTGAAAGACAAGTTGGATGTAGTTGGGGAGGTCATTTCAAATTCAGAGTTGGTGAGGATATCCTTGAAAGGCTTCACCAAGGAATGGGAAGTCTTTGTGAAATGTGTGGTGGGTCGAGAACATCTTCCAGACTAGAATAGACTATGGGACAATTTCACTCAGGAGGATATCTGCGAAGGATGTCAAAGTAGTGGAAAAAAGGGAGATGGAGATGATGAAGAGAATGTTTCTCTTGCGACAAACAGAAAAAGTAAGAAGCATGGGAGTTCAGGGAAAGACTTAAGAAAAGTTAGATGCTTTGTATGCAACCAGTATGTCCACCTTGTTTCCCAATGTCCATAGAGGAAGAAGAAAAAGAAGGAGGATGAAGGGCCAATTGCAATGATGACAATAATAGTAGAGGAATTTGTGGATAATTTTGATAGGGAATTATCATTGTTCACTCTCGTGTCAAGTGTCAGGAGTACTGGATTTGTGAGTGACAATAGATGGATCATTGACAGTGTAACTTCATCTCATAGGACATGAATATGGTGTATATTCCTCGGTATCACAGAGATAGGTCTAGACCGTCTAGTTGAAATTAAAGGGGGAATGGCATGAACAATATGTGGAGTTGGAAAGGTTAGATTGTAGCTCGAGTTTGGAGAAATCCTAGTGGTTGATGGAGTTTTATTTTTTCTAGGACTGAGGTTTAACTTACTCTTGGTGTCAGCCTTAGAAGTGTGATATATGCAACATTGTTCAAGAGTGGACATGTATTTATCTACAGAGAGGGAGAAGATCCAGTCGAGCCACAGTTGATTGGTGATCAGGTTGATAGGTTGTACATTGTGTGAGGAAAACCTACAATTGGAGATGAGTTGGATGAGGAGAAGGAGGCTCCTAAGACTACAGTGGGCCCAAGGATCCAGTCTTGATATTTGAGGGAAGGGAGGGAGTCTCTTATGAGAACTGACAGGAGGCTCAACTGGTGTGAGTGGAAAGAAAATCAGGGTGGGAGAGTGGATTCTCCTAGGATTTTAGAGTTCGGAGTGGTTTCTAGGAGGAGGGATTTAGGTTTGAGTTTAGTGTAGGTGTTGAGGTTGGATCCAAGTTCAGAGGGAGATCCTACTATGAACAATTTGATGGACTTGAGGACAGGACCAGGTGATGGTGATGGCAATGAGTACATCCCTCACTAAGAGGGAGTGTTAGCTTTTATAGCTCAAGAGGTACTCCACATGTTTTGTCTTATATGCAGAAGTGACCTTGCATTTGCACTACTAGGCACTTGACTTTGTAATAGGCATTTTATAACATTGTCATAATGTGACTCTTTTATTGAAGTGACTTTTTGTAAAAGTGACCTTCTAATATTTTATTAAAGTGACTTTATGCCATAAAGTGGAAATTACTTTAGTAAATGTAAGTGGCTTATTTTGGAGGGAATGAATCATGTCCATTGATCTTGTAAAGGAAATATTAGATCTTGGCCATTGGATTTAGGGATGTGGAAAGTTAAAAGTCATTTTCATTTATAAGAGTAATCCTAGGGTAGTGTGCAAGACAAGTCAAGATAGATTTGATAGAGTGTTAGAATAAAAGTGAATGTAATAGATTTGACACGATTTCCAAGAGAGCTTGGGCACAAATCCCAAGGAGAAATTTTTGTGTAGAGTTGTTGATCTTTATTTCTAAGTGGGAGGCCATATTGTAGAGATCTGTATAGGTCATACAACAGAAAAGTGGGCATGGAAATCGAGGAAGCTTGTGGCACAATTTTCAAGGAATCTTGTGGGTTTTTGCTGTTGGAGGATAGTCGTATATATTAGACCATACAAAAATAGGTTGGCATGGTTTTCAAGGTGTTGATTCTCAGCAGGGCCATACAACAATACAACAATACTGAATTTTGGGCATGGGTTTCTAGGCAGAAAGTTTGGTACAATTGTGGGTGTCTGTAAGTGTTTCTCTTGTTGCCAAATGCATTACTGTTGTAATGTTTGTACTTCCTAAAGATGATAATAAATCTCTCTTGGTGGGTTTCCCCATACTAAGGTTTTCCCTGGATGGTTTCCAAAATATGGGTGTACAGATCTTTTTGTGACTGTTGTTCATTATTATTTTCCATTGCAATACTTGCTTAGTAATTTGTGTTTCTGCTTATGATATAGTTGTATGTCGTTATTACATATCAAAGTTCATTTAAGACATAAATCTATGTTTACTAAGTGTTTGATTCATTGAAGTGTTCTTTTATTATTGATTTTCTACATTTCTCTTCAGCACTATTATGCAACAATCCTTTGAAATCTCCCACACACAAAGAGATGAGAAACTGCCAAGAGGTAGTTATCTGATAATCAACTAAAGCATGAACATTACGACTTTCATAATAGATTCAAATTAGGAGATATAAAATATGCCAAAAACATGAACCATCATATGGAATTGGATGAGAACGAGAGATCTTTTATTATAAACAACATAAAAAATTGGTTACAACTTGTAACAACTGCGGCATGGCCCGAAAAATAGACTCCAAGTTCCTCCACCCAAGGCCAAAGATGGTAAATAATACCTCCAATATGTTTTTCTCAAACAGGTCCAAAGAAGTCTAAGGATTCCTTCCTGACAAGATAGGTAGAACACAACTTTTGAAAACAAGGGTTTCCAAATGGAAGGGACAATATCATATGCAAGGGAAAAATGGGACTTGTAGGATTGAATTGAAAATGCCAACATAAGGATGCATTTATCTATTCTATATTTCCTCCACCCCAAGGCTCTAATTTATACTCCTTTTTTACAGTTGGAGTAGTTATGGACGAGATACAAGAGGTCGAGAACTTGAGGAACACATTAATTCCTCCCAAAAAGTCGGAATGATTATTTTTTTGAGCTAAATTAACATGTACGCGAGTTATTAATTGGAAAACAACATACGTACATGAGATTCTTTAAGGATATTCATGTAAATTAACAAAAATGGGGTTTTATAAAGTATTTTTGAGGAGGAAAGGGGGGGAAATGGTCCTGCAAGCAGGGAAAGGGATGCATCTCGGGCCAATAAGTCATCGTAACCATATGAGGTGGAAACTGACACTATAACATGTACTTTCATGGATCTAGTTAAGGTACCCCTAAAAAATTGGAGTTGGAGGTGCAATATTTCTAAATGTATCTCACTATATCATATTTAAATCTAGATTAGGGGAGGGATCAAAGAAATTTTTATAACTTATTTCCCAAAAACTTATTTTAAAACTAGTGGTTTCCCACAATGGAATCTCAAAAATTCAAGTGTTTGGTGAAACAATAATTATAATCAACTGGATGAATGGAAAACCTAGTAATGAGTCCAAGTATTTATGAAATAAAATAACATTTATATGTTTTTAACTCAACATTATGTGTCCATGTCTATAGAGAATTTAATGGTGAAGTAGACACCTTGTCAAAGGAAGGGTTACAATGGATTAATGGTACAGGGTTGTGGAGAGAAATCAAGGATGGTATTGTTCTGCATGAACAACCATTCTCCATCTTCGACTGAGGATTCCGCTGGTTGTTAGACTTTTGAATGTGAATAGTTTTGATTCTAGTGATGCTTTTTTATTTTTTAGAGAGGATTCAAGCTATCACAAACTACATCTCTATCTCTTTAAACCAATGACGAATTTTGATTTTTTTTATAATTTAGAAATATTTAGAAGAGTATATGTATCCTTTGGGGATCAAATTTTGTAAGATCATAATACTAAAGACAATATATGACAGTATTTTAGGTTGAGGCTTGATCTCATTTTTTTTGGGGAGACAAAAATCTATTGATTTTATTTCACAATGCCTCAAGCATCTACAAAATTTGTTTTCCTTTCAACTTGAATTAAATATATGGTTTTTTTCCTAGGACAAAAATAAAATTAATTATAATAATAGATGTAACATCCCCACTATAATCCCCAGTTTAATTTATGCTTATGTGGATATAATACGTGGTTGTGACCAAACAATGTAATATGTCAATTGTATTTCCTTGTTTTATTAATAAAAAAATGTGATGTGAGTTGCTAAGGGACATGGAAATGAGATGGGGGATGAATTTATCCACAAAAGGGGGTGTTATAGCCCAAAAATTCCCTACCTATGCATATATGGCATTGGCCATTCCACTTAAACAATTTGTCAAATTACTGTTGAGACTCTCTCTTAAAAAACCATTTTTTGGAGCATGTACTTGCCTTGCTGAACTACTACCCGCATACACACGCTATCTGCAAACTAGATTTTCCAAGTACAAATGCAAGTTGCATGCTAGAAAGCCTGCGTTTACATCCAAAAGTTGCAAAACATAAAAAAAGTTGCAAGGAATTCAATGGAGTTAATAGGCTATTGGAGGTTTCCCAACCATTTTACCCATTGTAGCCTATCCCCAAACCAAATAATCATATTTTTTTCATACAAAAAGAGGTGTTGGGGTCTCATTCCAACATCAAGGAAGAGAACATAGAAACTCTGCCAAAATCCCTTCCCCATCTAGCCCAAGTTTTGCATCCCTTTTTGATATTTGGCCTCAACATTCCCCCTTCAACCCTTTCTCCTTATAAAATCTATTCCCTTTTCCCAAAGAGATCAGTTGATTGTGAGAGGCAACATGGGAATGATGCACTTGGAGCAGCAATAAGAGGAGCGTGGACCTGGTTCACAGAGCGTTTTCCAATGAGAAGGTTGTAATCTTTTTAATCTTCATATTGAATAAAATAATTATTTCCTGTCCCAATACATTGTGTTTTATATCTTTATTGATTAATGCATTTATGCTTATATTTGAATATTGAAAGTAACAAGTAGAGATTGTATATTTGTAGCATTGTTTACCTAAGTGTTTTTGTAGGTCATCTTTGGGAGGAGACCCGCAACCTAGGAAGCTACAAAGGTGAAGGAAGTCTACATCGGACGTTAAGACAAAATGTACACCCACTACTCTTCCTTCCTCTCTCTTGTTTTTTAGTTTATATAGTCTTGGGATAACCTAGGAATAAGATTGTATTTTAAAAGAAGTCAGTGCTATGCTTGTACCTCGACCCAGTATAGTAATAGGGGGATTTTCCCCGCTAGCAGAATTGGCGACTTAACTGGGGATTCTCTCTAGGGTCTTAGTGGGAGGTTTTTGGTTTAAATTGGTTTTTTCAATTTCTTTTTGAGTTTTTCAGGTTTACTGAGTCAATTTAGAGTCTATGGTCACCTTCCAGGTGCCTACCATATTTCTCTGCCCATTTAGTCTGCCAAGTCTTTTTCTTTTTGAAAAATCTCAGAGGTGTACATGCCCTACTTTGGCTCATCCCACATACATACGCAGTCTTCACATTATACATCTCGCGTACATACGTAGGCTGTTGGTGCAACAACCCGGATCTCTATGTCTTGAAGGTTTTTTTTTTTAAAAGAGGAGTTTTTCTCTTTCTTAACAGAAGCCTTGGACTTCTCATTCCTTTCTTAGACTTTACAGGGTCTTTATTAGTGGTCTTTGGTTGGATTAAATATTTAGTTTCAACTTGTTTCTTGATCTTATTTTTGTTTTCCTTAGAGGTTTAGAGTGAACCTACAAGTTCTCTATCCTCCTCTGGATTCTTTTTGAATCCCTGGGTTTATGCAGTTGGCCTAGGGTCTGTGTTAAGTCTTGGGTATTTTTTTCTCTTCATCCTATTTTATGCTTTGAAAAACAAAAAAGAATCTTTTACTTTTGTTTTTCTTGTTTAAAGCATTTCAAAAAATCGGAAAAGAAATTGTTGCAGTTAGTTATGCACCTTGTTTGGTAGTGTAGCGTAGGTTGTCTTTTTGAAAAAAGAAAAGAGTTCAGTTTCAAAGTTCTTTCTTGTTTTCTTGAAAGTATAAGTACTTTTGCATTGTGAAACAAAAAATCACTTTTAGGAAACTTTCGGTTATAATATCTTGGAACGTTGTTTTTAAAAGTTGACATTCACAAAGATTTTACAAGACTTTTCTTTAAATTTGAAGTATCTAGTTTGATTTTTCATTTAAATGCTCTAAAGTTTTCTTCTTTTTCGTCTCTTCCAACACCACAAGTTGCACGTTCATATCCTTTGAGTAAATCAAGCCTATAAAACCAACGCTTAACTTAAAATATATTAGACTTCCTGTTTGTAGTGTTGACCAACTAGTCTAGGATTTTAGCTCCTTGAAATAGGTGTGAAGAGGAAACTCTTCAAGTCCATCTAACACAAACATTTGAGTCTGTGATAGGGAGTGTTACAAGTCCAGTGTTGTAAGAGTCAATCAGGACCCCCCTCTAAAATAGAGGCTAAACACGAGGTCGTGTAAGGAAAGGTAGAGGAGATAACCCCTCCAAAGCCGGACCAAGCGTAGTGGGGATTATATAGTGAGGGTCTTTCTTGGGAATCACATTGATCGCATTTTACTACAGAGCCTCTTGGACCTCAAATCCATTCGAGATCCTCATTTTTATTCCAGACCAATTTCCTTCAGTACCCTTGGAGGGCTTCAGACTTTGTTATCTTTCTCATTAGAATTAGCCCGACTGTCAATTGTACCCGCCTGGTGATTGACTGCGAGATGGAAACCTAATTTCCTATTTTTACAAACTTACACAAGTGATTGTGAGGGTATATCGTAGTACCTAGGGCATACGTCGGATCACACTTTGCATAGTATACCCGGATGGTGCTTCCGTCTTCGAGTTGCAATTGCACCGGTAAGTTGCTCTAGTGTCGATTGGCATAATTGTTCTTCCTACTAGTTAGTTGTCTATTTGATTTTCCTTTAGGAACTTTTAGTGTGTGATTTTTGATTTCAAGCTAGCTAAACCTTCCTGTGTCAGTTGATCATTTCACAAGGTGGAATATCAACATCTTCGTCATTCACATAGGCTTTAGGGCTTGTCACGGATTACTTTTTAGCCACCTCTTCCACCATTGAGGCGCATACTAGATCAAGAAGGATTGTTCGAAGCTACCGGGCCACAGGAAACTGTACATGAGCCATATTCGAGAGAATACTTTCCTTCTCCATAGGAATCCATCGTTTCTAACCTCAAGACCGAAGGTTTCAGGGCAACAAATCCTACGATCACCGACTTATCGGCGTAGCTTCTAATTCAAATAGTCCCTCCCGAGGTGACTTCTCCTGAATGCCAGTTTATTCAGTGAGGGACAATGGAAGCATATGCTACTACTTTGTTAGGGATTCCTCATACTCCCACCACGACTGCCTCAGGAGGGGGCATTGTACCTCCTCCCATACCTCCACCTATCAAGACCATGACTGTCCTGATGCCCACTCCTTTAGGCAATGGTTTGAATCCTTCAACAACTTCAACCAATATTCCCTTCATTCATAATGCATCGGGCTCTCCCTTCTCATATGGGATGCCTAGTTTTGACTCTAACTCGGTTCTTACATACTCTACTATACAGACCATGGGTCTGGGGGTAGGGAGTTATAATGCTCCCTTTCAAGGATCCTCCACGGGCACCATTTCCTCGTTCAATGTTATTTCTTATGGTGGGGGTCACATACCTCCTCCGTCCCCTTCGCTCAATGGCACGTTTCAATAGGCAATCAGGCCTAATGCCAAGTATAGTTTTTTTAGTGGAAGAGCCATGTGTTGATGTAGAGAGACTAATGAGTCCACAACACCAATATCTCGACCTCCCCTGGGGCTAGGCGAGAAGAGATGAGAATGTCACCCTAGGTTTAGAGCCCCAACATGGAAATAAATTAGACTCTAAGCTAAGTCTCCTATAACCTAAAGCCCTAGCATGAATTCCTTTGTCTTGTACTTTTCAATATTTAATTTTTTATATGTTTTATATTTTATAATTTTTATACTTTTAACCTTTATAATGTTTATTGATTTTGTAAATAAAGTTAGAAGAAGGTTAATACAAAAATGAAATATCTACCAAAAAGATAAACAAAGATTTAAAGAAATGTTAATGATAACAAATATTAGCTTGTAGCATAACAATATTAATCAATAAATAAAAGAAAAGGAAGTGTTAAAAGATAAATAAAAAAAGTGAATTAGTGGTCATATTAATAGGTTAGAATAATACACATATATTAAAGACAAATAATAAAATTAAAAAGAAAAATGAATAATTGTAGAGTGAGTAGAAGAAAAATAATATTTATGAAGGGTGATTTATTCATTTATTTGTTTGTAATATATTCTTGTTAAAGAAATAAAATAATAAAGAAAGAAAAATTGTGAATGTAATTAAAGAAAGAATGTAGTTGCGTGAAGTGTTTATTTTGCTTTAAAAACCTGTGTGAAATAACAAGAAAATAAAATATAAACAATATCCAGAGAGCAAAAAATGATCTTTATTAATGAAATCTTCGTATATTCCTCAGACTCTTGTAACTTTCATACCTCTGCGAAGGTTTGGACCCTGAGTGCAAGATGGTTTCCTCACTCATACAAGCATATCCAAGTATAGAAGATTAACAATGAAGACATATATGCTTGAACAATGACAAATAAAGCTTCAAGGTATTCATCTACACATGAGAAAAACTGGTCAGCCATGAAAATATAGACAAATTGCAGCAAACTCAAACAAATGCACAAGTTACTTCAAGGAAGCCATCAAATTCCATTGATAAGTCTTTCTTGATACTATGTGAACTACCCATGCTATCCATGCTATCTAAAGCTCATCAAATCCCAAAGAGAAATAAAGTATGAATGATGAAATATCAAAATAATTACTCTCATATTCCTAGCATACCTCTCAATATTTTTCCTCTCTTTCGATAGTTGTGCGCTGCTTGTTTTATATTATTTCCAACGAACTAAAACCGCTCCCATTTAATTAATTTTCCAAACTTGGCTTGGAAAATTTTGTTATCAATCTCTTATACGTGTTAGTCGGCTAAGTGAGAAGTGAGCAAACTGTATAATCAATATCCCAAACTGCAAGTTTTCTTCCAATCTGGAGCTTTCCATGTGGCCCAGCCACGTCAGGTGTTTTTCAATCATCTTTCATAACAAAGTGGTAATAGTAGAAACTATTATATTAATCTTTCTTTCGACCTGCTGCGAGCTTTTCAATCCTTAGAAACGATCTTGTTGCCAACTTTATATAAACACAATTCCATTATAAATAATACCATTAAACTCCAGTGTTATCTTCAAGTGATGTAGCTATGTTTATTGCACCAGGAGTTGAAGCATGCGAACGCCGTGGTATATTTGGCTGTCAAGGAATGCTGCCATTTTTTAGGATAAACTTCCCTCGGCAAAATCTGTGACACACCGCATCCTATCATCTGTCGATCGCCCTCCCCTCACCAACACGGCCCAGAAAATCCGCAGATCAAACACAACTTTACCTTTCGATAAAGCCATCGCCTGGTTCGATGGAGCTGCTCAATCAGACGGAACTCTTTGCGGGACAGGAGGACATATATACATCAACGCACACACCTCCTACAGATGGACGCTCAACAGAGGATGGAACCAACACCAAAGCCGAACTTCTGGGGGCATGGGCTTCCCCCATCCTGGCTCAAAGGCTGGACATTGAAGACTTGCTACTCCTTGGAGATTCCAAGGTCATTATTGACTGGATAAAAGACAAGGTCGAGCTCCGATCTACAGCACTAGAGTGCTAGAAAGAGGTGAGATCGGAAGAG
>CBVK0100543487.1:0-17597 GCA_900067695.1 Picea abies | reverse complement strand
TTAGCTATATTTTTTGCCCTTAAATTTTAACATGTTACACATAGATTATCTTAAAAATTACCTTATACTATTTACACAGATATAGATGATCTTCTACTTGTCACATTTGTTTTTATATTTAAATATTTTCATGTTCATTATATATAGCATCATAGTAAAAAATATAGTTGTTCTAGTTTTTTCAATATATGTCCGTGATGCTTTGAAGTTGTTATAAATGATTATATGCTTGTGTTATAAATTTAATATTTCCATTTAATGTTTCTATAACTTATGAACTTTCATATTCATGAATTTTCAAAGGATAGATATCGAGGCGAGATGTTTAGACAAGAGTCTCCAAACATTACTTGCAAACGCTCTAAGCTATCCCATGAAGAAAGAAGAGGAACCCCTTCTTCGACTGAGACTTTGAGTGACCAACGACAATATAGTCAGAGGAGGAGATTATCAAATGAGTATGTGAATAGATCATCTCGAGAATGTGCTCAAAATAGTGCTATGGATGCAGCCTTCTTAGATAGGTTGCACACTAATACTCCAACACCGGAGAATGTAGGGAATACATCAGGACACGAAAATATGTTTGGTAATTTTCTTTGATTTTGTATTTTCCTTTATTTATGTTTATGTTTAATATATATATGTGTGTGTGTGTGTTATATGTTTTTTTTTTTTTTTTTAAATTTTTTTTTTTTTTTTTTTTAAATTTTCTTATGTTAAATTATGTTGTTAAATGTTGTAATTACATTCAAATGTGTATGTGTAGACAATGAGCTTAATGCAAGGGAAGATAATGAAAGAGAGAGTGGGTATCATGAAGATTCTAATGTTGGTGAAGAGGGTGAAGGTGGATTTAGGAGGAATTATCAAGAAAAAAAAGATTACATGCATGTGTCCACCTATCCTTCAGATGTTGGTGATGATCTTCCCTAGGAAGGGATTACTAAAGCAACGACCCCTGAACAATGCTTAGGTGTTAAAATTAGGTTGGAAAATAATTTGAGGAGGTTGGATCTCCCTCGGGAGAGTAAAGAAAGATTGGAGATTGTTTTGCATTCATTGAAAAACTTTATGGATGCATATCAAAAGATGGGGCCAACAATTGACAATTTTATCGATTTGAAGAGGAGATGAAAGTTGGAGGTGATGGGTGTTGGCACTAGGACGAAGGGGAAAGAAGAATGATCATGGGAAAGAAAACATGAAGAAAACTAAAGTAACAATTGTAAAAAGAAAAACACGCACGCATGCAAGAAAGCGTGCACAAAGGAAAGCGATAGCTGGAGGAAGAACAACATGCGCATGGGAGAAAAACCTAACGTAAGAAGGGTTAGAGTTTTGGTAATATTCTGTAAAAGGATGAAGAACCCGAAATGTATAAATTTAGATACAAAAGTATCATATAAAAAGGGTTGTTCTTGTTAGTGTTATTATTATTCTTGAGGGTTAGGTTTTGGAGTTAAGTTTTGGAGACTATAATCACGCAGGAGCATAGGCGATATGTAATGTTTTTAGCTGTATGGACTGATTTTGTAAGTTGTTGAGAAAATAAGATATGAGGGAAGGTAGATTTGAGGATTGGACTGCAGGATGTAGAGCCTGGTGCGATCTAGTTCGCCTCACATAGATCTTACCCAGTTTTGTGGAGAATTGTAAGCGCGTGGCGCCAAGAATGCAGAACTGTCGTAATAAAAGAGCCAAGAGAAAAATATTTGTGGACATAGCCCATGAGGGGGTGAACCATGGTAATACTCATGTAATATGTTGAATGTATGCATGTCTATTCTTTCTTTCAACAATTAATGGTTAAGATTGATGAATGAGGTAGCACATTGTTATGAATCTGTTTATACTCTACTGGAATTAAACTATGAAATATACGTAGGCAACTTCAAGGGATAAGTAGTTTACCTTACAGATCATGGTACTTGTATTTAATTAGGAAACTCCTATCCACTACTCTGTCCTAGAGTGTAAACACCTGAGTCTTATAGTCACCCATTTAAATCTATCTTGGGTGAGACTATGCAGTACCTTCCGGGTGTTGTGTTTCCTTTTGGATTACCAGGAGGGTCGATAGTTTTAGTGGCTTTGTTGGAACCCTGAATGACATGAACCCTGTGTCAATAACTCAGACAACCCGAGAAGGGAAATAGTAACCAACAAATAGTTCCATTTCCATGTTAAGAGGAACAAGAGAGGAATGAGTAGATGAGATAGAATGAATAAGAACCGAAGGAGCGGAACAAAAAAGAAAAGAGACGTTAGAAGGGAATGTTGAGACCTTAGAACCCTACGAGAGAAGAAATCAAGGGTTGTTTGAGAACTAAAGAGCTAGATTTTGCACAGAAAGACAATAGAAAACCCAAGATCACACCGTGTAAATACCTGGAAAAATACGTATTTACGGATTTATACGAAGTCTTTTTCTGTGATTTTTTGCATCTAATACAAGAGTGGATCTTAAGTTTAACAGATAAACATGCAACGAACTAGATTCGATAGCTAGATTAGACTCCAATATAGATCTAGCAGCCGCATCAGGTGAACAACAAATTCACTCGCACAATCGACTTTTGGCTTGACAACATTGTGGCAGGCTTTATCGCAAAATTTGTGGTAGACACAGCAAAATCACACAGTGCAACCGAGCAAGAGTTCCTACAAGGACCCAGAGGAAGGTACATTCAATCACTGTATACTTATATCAAGATATTTCTATATAAAAAAGGTGTAATGACAATGGAATCAAAGAGCTAGACTTCCTTGTGTGCATGGGGGAAGGGGGGAAGCATTGACAGAGAGAGGAGGAATGAAAGGAGGGAAGGATAAAGAGAAGAAGGATGAGGAACCCTTGAACCCGATCTTGATGGATTATGACCATCTTAAGTGGATCTTGGTTTCATCAGGAATGATGTGTAGTTGAGAACCCTACCAATATAAGGTGAATACCAAGAAGAGATTCGTAACCGAGAGGGAGGGCTTGGCAAGTGATGAGGAAGAGGTAGAGGATCTCTGGGCTATGGAGCAGATTGAGGAAATCATGCATGCCACGTATGAGAGGAAAACAAGAGGCCCAAGAACAGGAGGAGAAGGAAACCATCCCTTTCATATTAATGTCAGTGTGGAACCCATAAACCCATGTGCGACCATTATAACAAAGAGAACACCATCGTTTAGACAATCAAAGTTCAAAGGAAGTCCTACAGCAGGAAGTACATCTACATAAGGAGCAAAAACTGGATGATCCAGTTTAGACAACCTCAGTCAAGTATCTACACCGCACGGAGGATGGAGTAGCTTAGTATTTGGAATGGCAGGAAACGATTCTACTATCAGATTACCAGAGTTTCAAGGAGAAGCAACAGAAGACCCTGAGAAGCATCTGTTCATTTGTGCAAATATTTGGGAAGTAAAGAAGATCACTAATGAAGACACCAAACTCGCACAACTAGCAATCATGCTAAGAGACCAAGCACTAGACTGGTACATGAGACTAGACACGAACATTGTTACCAGAATGACAAGGACACTGGATGACATTAAGAAACTATTGATAAATGAGTTCCAGAAGCCGAGCTCAGAGGATAAGTACATGAATGAGATGATTGAAATAAGACATAAACCAGGAGAATTGGTATGGGATATTGATCAAAGATTCAAGTGATTAAAAGGAAAGTTAAAATACCTTATGATCGATATGCAACATCGACACATGTTTTTCAACTCACTACTCCCACACTTAAAATATCCATTACGACAACAGAAGTTTTAGACGGAGGCAGAGGCTCTGCAGGAAACCTTGCAATTGGAAGAGAATCAGTACCAACAAACAGACCCGACTATCGAAGAAATGAAGGAGGATCTGAATAACTTAACATTTCAGCTGAACCAGAATAAGAACAAGGAAAAATGAGAAGTCATTTGGTGCACTACATTTAGGACGGAAGGACACCATAAGAATGAATGCCCAAAATTCACACAGTATATGACGACAGGGATGCCAAACTCACTACCACAGGGAGGATTATGGTGCGAAATATGAAAGAAACTAGGTCACGACCCTTACCACTGCATGATGATGCAGAAATACCAAACAGTCCCAAAGAAATTGTATTGCACATTTTGCAAGTCAGTCAGCCATGACAAAAAATATTGCAGAACTATGGAGCTGATAAGGGAAACAAAATCAGATGCATACAGGGCACAGGTAGAAATGATGACTAGGCAACAATACCACAGTTCACTCAATCCCCAGCCCCATACAACACTGTGAAACAATAGTATAATACTGTGCCACAATCGTACAATAAAGTGCAACCACAGTACAACCTGACACAACCCCAGTACAATACCGCACAGTATAATCAAGGACCATAGTATAACACATCATGAGGTGATCGCACAACTTATAGAGGAGTAGGATGAGCTAGAGGAGGTTTGGACGTGATAGAGGACAAGTCACATGTCACAATTGCCAGAAACCATGAAATTATGCACAGGAGTGCCCACTGCCACCAACAACTTGTATGTATTATTGCGCATCAGACCATGATATGGAGGAATGTATGCCATTACTTGTAAAGATACAGGAAAAAAGGAATCAAAATAACTAGAATGGTCAATGGATTTTAGTCGAAGCAAGGGATGACGAATGGAACATCAACATAGTCACTCGAGGAGGAACGAAAAAAGGAAATGACACACTTCGCCAAGAACCAGTGCAGAACCAATGGGTAAAGAAGAAAACTGACCCCAAGAAGCAATTCAGTGTGCATAAGGAGAAGCAGATATTTACAGAAGCCCAACAAGAATTCTAGAAGGCGAACATTGCGTCAACTGCACAGCAAAGAAAGGATGCTTCGGAATATGAAATTCCACCATCACTGGACCATACCAAAAAAATACAACCCAAGGAACAAGTAAGTACTATAAAATATTTTTTTCAATCATGCATCAAAATGTTAAGTGATCCTTCATCTGTCAAAATATTGCAAAACATCTTAGAAGAATGTAACAGTGAGACGAAATAGAAACCAGAATTGAAAATTGTCAACCACCTACATACAAGAAGAAGAACAAGTAGGGAATTTAGACTAAATGCTGACATTGGGGATTTCAATATGGGATATGTTATACTAGATATAGGATCCAAAGTGAATGTACTACCAAAATCTACATGGAAATGCATGGGAGAACCTACACTGGGATACTGAACTGTTCAATTAAAGCTAGAAAATCAACATAGATTCCTACCAATAGGTAGACTGAAAGGAGTGACAGTAGATCTGGATGGTGTGTGCACTAAGGCAGACTTTGAAGTCATCTAAATAGTATATGACACAACACCTTACCTAACACTTCTTGGTCTGGATTGGGCGTTCGACAACAAGGCCATAATTAACTTAAAAACCAGAAAAATGACATTTGAGTCGGGGGACTATAGGGCCATAGCCCCACATGAACCATCAAAAAGAGAGAGGTTCGTAGAACCCACTTGTCTAGATTTAGAAGAGATCAGCCAGTTGTACAGAAAAACTACGTGCGATGCAGATTATATAAACCCAATTGCAGACGAGGTACTTAGTTGGCGGAGCATTACTTAATGTACAAAAAACTCAGACACCAGGTTAGAAAGATGGAAGCAAAGACTACACGAAGTATCCATGAGAAGGTGTGCCAGAATATACCACACAATAAGGTGGATTGGCACAGAAATCAGAGAACCACCCAGTTTTCACAGGCTAAATGATTTGGAAACTTTCTTGACACAATATGAAGACAAAGTATTAGAAAACAAGAGATTTCTAGAACTGGATTTAGCACTAAAGATACACCCGCAAGATGGTGGGGTGCACACAAAGAGACTATCACATATTGGTACCAATGTAAGCGATTACTATGCATGAGGTTTGGTGCAGAATAGATAGGTAACAAAAAAAAAAATGTGACAAACTTGGCACACCAACAAAACACTTGGAGGTGTGTAAAACGTTGTGGAAAATGATGCCACTAGAGGAATGGTATCACCACTTCATTCATACTTTAGAGGGAATACCAGCGAATTGGTATACGGACCAGGAAATGTGTAAAGGAACTAAGACATGGGCTACACTCCAACAGAAATTTACAGTCATTTTCTCATTTGAGCATGAGAACCCCAACATGGATGCGGCCCTGAAACAGATTAGAGACATCATATTCATTGAAGACCCGGAAGTGGAATATATCACAGAGGTACAACACCAAAATAAGTAGATATTCAAGGATCTACTGTCATGCTACCACGTACAGGAGGAAGCACCAAATGAAGATGATCTGCGTGATATTCAGATCAAAGAAGTCGAAGGAGAGAGAGATGTGGAAGGACCACCCTTAGATTCAAAGGTTAACATAGGGACCGTCAAGCAACCCAAAATGGTCAGCATTGGATATTACTAGGATGAACAGACACTAGAAAGAATCACATAATTGTTGCACGAATACAACAACCTTTTTCCCACAACCTTTACAGAGATGAAAGGCATAGCCAAAGAATTAAGAGAAATGAAGATACCACTTAGACCTGATGCGAGACCCATTAAACAACGACCATATAGATTGAACCCCATATATAAATAGAAAGTTAAAGACGAGATCTAAAGGATGCTTGAGGTCAGCATCATCGAACCAGTCGAAGAATCAAAATGGATAAGCTCGATGGTAGTACAGGACAAGAAATAGGGAAGAGGGATCAGGATATGTGTCGACTTGAGGAAATTAAAGGATGCATGCCTACATGACCCATTTCTCACATCGTTCATGGGCGAAGTACTCGATAACATAGGAGGCCATGAAGCCTACTCATTCACCGATGGATTCTCAGGATATCATCAGATTAAGATAGCACAAGAGGATAGGAAAAAGACCACGTTCACGATAGAATGGGGATCTTATCAATATATAGTCATGTCGTTTGGACTGAAGAATGCACCTGCAATATTTTCTAGAGTGGTCATCGCAGAATTTAAGGAATTCATCCATCAATTCCTCGAAGTATGCCTGGATGATTGGACAGTGTATAGCTTACTAAACAACCATGTGGAAGTTTTACAACTGATGTTAGAATGATTCAAACAGTGCTAGATATCAATGAATATCAATAAATTCATATTTGGAACACCATTTGGGATACTATTGAGACACATAGTATGAAAATAGGGTTTGCTAGTGGATCCAACCAAAATCACAGTCATTGTTAACCTACCAACACCAAAAAAAGTCCGCCAACTAAGAGCAACGCTAGGACATACAGGATATTACAGGAAATTCATCAAAGGCTACGTGTAGATTACAATGCCAATGAAAAAACTGTTAAGGAAGGATACAAAGTATCAATGGAATGACGAGTTCCAACACGGTCTGGATACCCTAAAGGAAAACATGGTCACCACACAAATATTGGCATTTCCAGATTGGGAGAAGAAATTCCATATACATGTAGATGCATCAATGATATCACTTCGAGCTATCTTAGCGCAACCAGGAGCAGGAGACTTGGATCACCCGATAGCGTTCATAAGAAAAAAATTATCAGACTCAGAACATAATTATAACACGATAGAAATATAAGACCTAGCTATGGTTTATGCACTATAGAAATAAAAACATTACCTATTAGGAAAACACTTTAATATGTTTACAGATCACTTAGCCCTGAAATACCTAGTCAACAAACCAGTGTTGGGGGGGAGAATTTGTCAATGGTTATTGCTATTTTAAGAATTCAACTTTGAAGTAATAGTTAAACCAGGAAAACTGAATGCAGGACCTGACAACCTATCGAGGGTCACAAATGGAGAGGAACCAACGAATTTAGAAGCCAACTTTCCAGATGCACAGATATTCTCAGTACATATTGTTGACAATTACTTCATAGAGATCATTCAGTACTTGAGCATAGGTATCACACCGCATAAATATACCACTGCACAAAAGAAAAAACTGTTAGTCCACGCAACTGACTATCAATTGATTGCAGGACATCTATACAATATGGGTGCAGATAACATCTTACAAAGATACGTACTAGACCACGAACGACCAATAATTTTAGAAAAATCCCACGAGGGAATAGAAGGAGGGAATTATGCAGGAAAAGTTACCGCACAGAAGATATTACGCGCATGATAATGGTGGCCAACAATCCAAAAATACTTGAAAGAGTACTGTCAGCAATGTGATGTCTTTCAAAGGGTAGGAAAACCCAATAGAAGGGAAGAGATGCCACTATGACCGCAAGTGACACTTCAGGCATTCGAAAAATGGGTGATAGAATTTGTGGGACCCATTAACCCACCAGCAAAAAGAATGGGGGTGAGATATATTATCACCATGACAGAATACCTAACAAGATGGGTGGAAGCTGCACTAGTAAAAGATTTCAGCCTAGAGACAATTGCACACTTTCTGTTTGAGAAGATAATTACTATATTTGGGTGCCCAAGAATTTTCATGAGTGACCAAGGAACACACTTCATAAACAACACCATCTGAGTGATGCTCGAAGATTTTGAAGTTCATCACCAAAAAAGCACATTGTATCATCCACAGGAAAATGGAACGGTAGAAGCCTTCAAAAAAATTCTAGAGAACGCCTTAACAAAGATATGAAACGTCAATAGGGACGATTGGGACCTCAAAGTACCAGCAGTGTTATGGGGCATAGAACCACTTGCAAAAAGTTGACAGGCCACACACCATTCAAGCTAGTCTATGGTTAAGAAGCAGTAGTGTCGTTACAACTTTTAATACCCAGTCTACGTGTAGCAGCTATCACACACATGACAGAACGAGGCACAGTATAGAAAATATTGAATCAATTACTATTGATGGATGAAGATTGAATCTTGGTAGGATTCCACCAACAAGTATGGAAAGCAAGAGACAAATCTTGGCACAAACGCCACATCAAGAGGAAGACGTTCAAGGAAGGAGATCTAGTATTTCTCTATGACAGTAAATCATTGCAACACCCAGGAAATCTCATAATGCATTGTCTAGGAACATACAAGGTAAAATATGTCATGGATAGAGGAGCTATATAGTTAAGATATCTAGCAGGCACAGACCTCATAGGAATGATCAATGGGATCTGACTGAAGTTGTACAAGGACAGTCGACCACCCACCGTGCAGTAAAAAAACAAAAAAAAAAAACAAAACACACAGCATGAGGAACAAGCCGCATACAAAACATGAAGCCAATAAGGGAAATGATAACAACCATATAGAAAAAGGAAACAAGTGGGAAAAGGAAAGTTGGCAAAAGCATACTGACGGGACAACATGAGGCAAAGTTAAAGAAAGGCAAGGACGGAGGGGATGTCACATTAAATGTGCCAACTGGACACAACAGAGTAGGTGTAATGGCAAGTACGAAACTGCCGCAGATGCATTGAACCCAAAGTTATGTTGAATTAATCACATGATGGAAGAAACTTCCACGAAAAGATTCATGACGAGCCCATACAACACACGAGCACAGAAGTAGTTAGTCCATTCGCGAAAGGAGAACAGAAAAATAGCAACAACAGCTAGAACGAACAGAGAGAAACTACAGATCTCATTGAAGCCATTCAAACTCAATAAACGTTCGACAGACACCATTATGGAACCACCGAAGCTCACAGAACTATTCTAGACAGCCAGATCAAAAAGGGTTCATACTAGGTCATGAGGACCACTGGAAGAAAATGAGAAACAACCACCAAAGATCATCGATATTGACAAAATCTTGTCACCAGAGGAAATTTCAGTGGAATCCATACCAATAATAGAGGAGATTCTGAAACCATAAATAGAGGCTATGGAATAGGATACACTAGTAGCAGTGCATGAGCCTCAGAACAAAGAAGAAGAAACCCACTAGGAAATACCATCGAAACATACTAAAGCAGCCATGGAAGTGAATAGAATGACACAACATCTAGGAGTAGAGGAGAAACCAGACGAGACACAAGCACCCGAATTAGGTCACCCAACCAAGGAGACTGCTAGAACTACCTGGGAATGGCCATAGTGGATGACAGAGGAACAACCAAGAGTTTTTGGAACTTTGAGCCAGCCAACATAGCAGGAGTACCGAGTTCAGATACCGAGATCACCTTGAAAGAAACCGGCTGCAGAGATTGTGTTACCTTGCATACCAAAGGGAGTACAGGTGGACCCGTAGCTATTGGGTCATGTCGGGAAGCTGAAGTATTCCTACCATGACATAGCAGACGAAGCCAAATATCCAGATCTTGCATCATAGGTCTTTATGCAAAAAGTAGTTGTGAAGTTGTGAACCAACTTAGAGAAACCATCACTCAACCACACCAATGGGCAACTGGACTAGACAGAATAAGAATTCTAGGATTGTTGAAGATACCACACTTTGGAAGAGGCCAATATGCATCGGCATGCATCAAGCAACTATTAGCAGTTACACATGGAGGGGATGTGTGGATGGAAAAACCTTCCCCCATAACTGTCGAACTTATCACGCAGATAACAGGCCTACCCATCGGGGGTATGGACCCTGCGCTAATTCTAGATGATAAGTCGAAGGAAAAAACATTGGCAGAAGAGATGAAGAATAAATATGGCACCAATAGGTGAACAAGAGGCATTATAATCAAATGGATCAACAATTTCACGACGCAATTGGGTGCAAAGATCTTAGCTTGCAAACTGCTAAGAAAATGCCGCAAAGATGAAGTACTGACAGGAGTCATTATTGTTGCAGCTTAGTGTACAGAAGGCACCTCCATGAGTTGGGAGCCATACCTATCAAATATGTTTCAAGTAGACTACAAAGATGTGCAGGATGTAGGTACAGAATTTCATTACTCATGGCTGATCACTCTCATAGCTTTCATGGGATGGCGAGAACCAGAACACACCATTTTTTGTACCACGCCATAGCCAGGAGGAGCAAGATATCATGTCCTAAGATCCATGCCACTAGTAAAGAATAAGAAGGATAATGGAATCGTATTCAAATATTACCTATGAGAGATACATGAAGCCATCAGCTGAGCATGGAGAATAACACCAGAGGTTGTCACACAATACGGGGTCATCGCCAATTTTTGGGCTAGGCGACAAGCCATGTGGATACAACCAAGGTAGGATCCAGATAAACAATGGATACAGATGTGCTATTGCATCACTGAGGGAGATATCGACATGATCATCAATGAATGGCCTGATGAATGGAGGATTCCAACCATACCCAAAGAAGTACTGCGACCAACAACATAAGGAGGGGTTGCACAGGTGGAAACATAGCCTCCACAAATCCCAGTACCCAAGAAATGAAGAACGAGCCAAACCAAGTCAACTTAGGTAGATGATGGCTCAGAGAAGCTAGGGAACTAGAAGGGGAGGATAGAAACCACTCATCTGACCAATGGACAGTGGAAACCAGCTGAGGGAGCATAGGAAACTGCATCAAACCCCATCACAAAGGAACCAAGGGGAACTAAGAGACCAGCGGTACATGAATAAGGTGTGAGGAAGAAAATGAAGCCACAACGAACACTAATGAACTACACAATCATGGAGGATGATGGAGAGATGATTGCTAGAATGGTCCAATACTGCCTCGCAGAGGATTTCGATCATGCCGCACACCATAAGAATAAACTACAGAAGGCACTAACAGAAATGGGATAGCTCCTTAAGAAATTCAGGGAAGCCCATATCACAAGTAGCAGTAGAGGCATAGAGCCATTGACCACAAAGACCACAGAAAGGGTGGAGGTATAAGAACGTGACCCAGTTCTTCCAATACCACATGCACATTCCACAATCTACATAAAGCCTAACATGCTGCTAATGGATGAAATTGTGGGACATAAACAACTGAAGGATTTGGATCATATCCAATTGGTCTTGACATGGATGCCATCAAGAGAATTATACAAACTACAGGTTAGCATTGACCACGAGATGAAGTCACGAGCACATAAAAACTTAGTCGAGATACAACAAGCAACAAAGAAGCGGGAAGCGCTGGAAACAGTTTGTGCAGAGGCCAAATATGAAACTCAGGAGGAGAAAGAACAAAAAAATGAGTTGGAATGTAGAGTGGAAGAAATTTTTGGGAAACTTCCAACTACTGCGCAAGGAAATGAACTCCCAGCTGCAGAAAATATCGACTAGATTGTGCAGGCAATTGATCAGTATCAGAAGGAGATCGAGACTCTCCGTGGAGAGATTAGACTGAAAACTCCACTAGTAGTGAAGGAGCAAAGGAAATAGGAAGCAACAATGCAACTACAGGAGCTATAAAAATAGGTCATCATGACAGCCGACTTGCTGGATAAAGAAGCGCAACTTTGGACAAGGCTAGAAGAGGATCCACAGGTCCAACACTGGGACAAGGAGGAGGAGAGGATCAATGAAATGATCCAAGAACTCAAGCAAAGACAAAAGACCATACAAATTCTAGAATGGGTCAAGGGAACGCAAGAGTTGAAGAAGATACAGGAAGAAATTATCACTGCACAAACACAGAAACAAGAGTGTCATGCTCAAATAGAACCATTGTAGGAACGGGTAGTAGAAGTACTTGTGCAGGTGGAAGAAGCCAAAAAAAAGACAACACAAACACAGCTAGAATGCACAGGACTGATGAGTGAGGAAGTGACAGCTCAGACAGTCGACACCATCAAGGAGAAAACCACGCAGGGACTAACAAAAACAACAGAGTTGTAGGAACAATTCCAGATGATCACCAAGGAGATCGAGGAAGCATAGAGAAATTAGGTGACTCAAGATGAGTCACATGTCAGTGTTGGGGGTGTTATAACCCTATAATTTATAGGATCAACTGGTGACTGAAATGTTATCTCTTTAATGTTTTTTGTTTGTCAAATGATTTTTCATTCTGCAAATAATTTGAGAAAAGAATGGAAAAAGAAAAAGAAAAAGAAAAGAAAAGAAAAAGAAAAAGAAAAGAAAGAAAAAGAATAAAAGAGGGCATAAAAGAAATTCAATAGAGCCCCATGCAATAACAGTGACTTGGTCCATACCTTTCAAGCATGGCCAAGTTCTTTTAAATTGATGTTGATAGGACTAGTGAATAAGCTTGGCTAAACTGTTTAACCTTAGCTAAGTGATCTAGGTTAGTTAGTGAATAAATCTGGCCAGACTGTCGAATCTTGGTCAGATAGCCCCAGGATAGAGTAAGTTCTTAGTCCAATAGTTTAATCTGGGCTAATTGTCATAGGAAATTAGGTTAGAACCTAGGGTAGTTTTCTTTATTTCAATAAAACCAGCTCGATGATCAATGTTGGACCATGTCTTGGATGCTTAAAAGGTTGGTTTTCTAACCCCTTGGTGATATAAACATGTGAAAGCTTGGGAAAACCCACGATATGCACTTATCCTAAGTTCTCTGTGCGCATATTCTTTTCGGGCCCACATTTATGCATCACTCATATATCAATGGCTCAGATATTTGCCCCCAAATCTATAGTGGATAAGTCTTTCCAGACCCCCCTGACTGTTCTACCTTTAGCGGTGCGGGGGGGTGTTACACATCGAAATTACTCACTTCGATAGTGTCACAAGTGTCATCATTACAAGTGTCGCAAGTGTTAAGGAAAGCATACTGCCATGATGCCTATGTCGCGCCTATAATGACATGAGAAGGACAATTGACACACATCAAACACTTGATTTGGAAGAGGAGGAATGGTTAACTGGGCTTATATACCTCTTGCCATCTGAAAGAACCCAAAAAATTGAGTTTTTGGAGGAGAGCGCTCCCCTATACCTCTCTCAGAAGTGCTGGCACTCCCCTATACACTACATGGGAGCATTATAACACTACCTCTACCCTTTTGGAGGAGCACTACTACTTTTGGGAGTGTTGGTGCACCCCCTAACCTTGCTAGGGAGCGCTATAAGGCTCTGATGGCCTTTTTAAGGGAGCGCTACCTATTCTGGGCAGTAGTTGGTTTGTTGAGATGAATGAGGGGAGGATTTATTCAATCTTGGAAGGTAGTTGGATTCAAATCCCTAGTCCAGCCATGATCTTAGGGAAGATCCCTAACTCAAGGAGGAAAATCCTCAACTCACCCCAAAGATATCTCAAGTGGTTGAGCCTCTCCAAGGCTATATAAGCAAGCTTTCTCATGGTGAAAGGGGGAGCTGGATGAAGAATGATACCAAAATTCTGATCTCATAAGTGATACACAGTGAAGTGGAGGATAATCAGCGAAGCTATTGTCATTCCAATTGTGGAGCTTTTGAGCAAGGGTTAGGCATGGAGAACTTGACGAAACTGCTACATTCCATCTATGGCTATAAGTAACGTTTTATCCTCATTAATGTAATATGTTTGGCCTGTTTCTTTCTAATTTGTGTTTGACATTACATGAATTTGTCTCTAAGTAGATAGGTCTGCTTCAAACTAATCTCGATAGAATAAGAAGTGGTTGTACTTTGTTTGTCTACAGGGCTTATCGAGGAGCTCAAGATTTGAGTTCAACTCGGAGCGTGCAGGGAAAAGAACCGGTAAAAGGTATGTCTTTCCTCCTTCCTCTTCATGCATTAGTTTGTGTAGACCTAAATGGATGTCAGTGACCATGATAAGCACTTTTTGTCTTAGAGTTAAGAGTCTATCTCTTTGAGGAGATCTACTTGTCCGCATGAAGATATTCCTTCAACAGAAACTGGCGACTCCACTGGGGATGAATCAAAACATTTTGTTTTGATATTTTCCTCATAGACCTTGTCTTACCCTTTGTTGTTTTCAGATATTGTTCACCCCATTTTGTTTGATTTCATATGCTGATTGACTCTTTACCCCATCACATTCAGCTTGACTGTCAAAATTTGACTGAAATTTTGGGTTTTTGGACATTTTTATGAGTTTTTTAAGCCTGGCGCCCCTATGCCCATGTTAGCAGAGTGAAAACACTCCCTAAAGGTGCTAGACAGATATTTATAATGCCCTGGTGTCCCTTACACCAGAGCGCCAACCCCGTTTTACACAAAATCTTTTCAAAAATTGCATTTTTGAGGTCTAGACCCTGTTTTTTCACTTGCTGAGATTCTTTGTGATTCAATGCTTCTTCCCATTGAAATTTGACATCCATCCTTCTGAGAAGTAAGCACTTTGATGTTCAGAGTTGGTGGCCTTCTTCATTATTTTTGAGTTTTTACTATTGAGAGCTTGAAATCAATCCATTGCTTTCTTCTCTCCTATCCGACTGAGCGGGAACTCTGGTGAAGGGCATAAAGAATCTGTGAACCATCTTATCTAGTTCTTTGAAGTCATTGTTCTTAAACATCTCTCTTTTGTGTGAATTGTTTGATTTTGCTTTGTTATATTTTGTATTTTGTTTGCTTCTTGTTTCAATCATAGCAAGAGGGTGTGTTGTTTGTACGAAACCTGCTTATGCTTGTCTGAGTCTCCTTGGTCTAAAAGGTTAATTGGCAGGGGAAGGGTCATATTGAATTAATCATTATTCACATACAAATGACAAAGATACATTTTAGTGCTTGGTCTGCATATTAGAAGGTATTTTTGAAAATGTTTTATCATTGCATTGGATTCGATTGAGAACCGATTGATTGAAGACATTTCATATTAGTGTTTGATACTAAAAACGACTCTTTCTCTTTCCCTTAAATAGGTGTTCATTGAAAAGAAATGATTGTTTATCATCTTTCATGATTTTTTTTGGGAATTGAGTCCTCATCTCATCAGTTTCACTTTTCCGCACCCTTTGAGTAAAGAACAGCTGTAAAATGAACGCTAATTAAAGAATTATCTAGAACATTTTTGTTTTTAGGATCTTCCATCAACAGTAGACTAGGGTTAGCACTTTGGATTAGGCTGTGAGTACAACTCTCCAAAGTTTTCAAAATAAACATTAGCATCCTGAGCTAGGGAGAGTCAAATCCAATTGTTGTTTTGGTTTTCTGGGATCCCCCTCTCACACAAGGGTTATGCACGAGGTCGCATTCGGGTGAATTACAGAGATTATCCCTCTGTGGTTCAATTGTTTGTAGTGGTCAAATCATATATTGGGGGTCACTGGAAGGTATACCCATGATTATGTGTGGGAGCCTTTCGGGTTGATTTCGGACTTGTTACCCTGCCCATACATTTCGAATCGGACTATCGATTGTACCCACCCAGGGACTCACTGTGAATTGGTGTCTTTAGTTGCCACAATCTTTAGGTACTTACACAAGGTGACGGTGAAGGGAAGTCTCACTGTACCTGGAACAGACATTGGTCAAACTCACTCGGGCTCCTTGGAGGGTAAATCCACAATTACTGTGTGGAAGCTTGCACTAAGGTGAAATTTTGTTAAGCAAGTCGCCATTGTAACTGTTCCACCATATCCTAGCCCCTTCTTGACTTGATCGCACGACATTGGATTTCATCACCAACTAGTACGGTCATCGAGAGAAGTTTTGTCTGCTTGGTTGATTCCTAGATTTTATTAGCGCATGCTATTTCTTTTTGTTAGTTGGCCCTAGATTTTCAGCGTGTTCTGTTTTTCTCCACAATTGAGCCTGTAGATGATAAAGGTCTTTGTCGATCATGTAGGATGCAAGGGCTTCCCCCGGAAGGCTATCAACCCTTACCTCCTAACCCTCTAGAAGACAACTACCATAGAGAGGTAGAAAATCAGTCTGACATTGGAAGTGTTATTACTCCTCCGTTAGATAACTTAGAAGGCGCTTTGGTCACGGTTGAAAATCCCACTACACCTGTGTCGGTAACTCCTCTCGAACCACTTTTGGTTTGTTTAGACTCCCTTGGGAATGTCATAGACGAAGAGATCCCACGATTACCAGAGAGGATCTTTACCAAAACATATATGGGATCCATAGAACCAATCTTTGGTGACAAGTATAGGTCTCCTGTTCGTTCTAGCACCGCAGTAGAAACCAATCCCACACATGCTCGTTCTATATGGAGGACTTCATTGAGATGCGATCTCTATGAACATTTCAAATCTATTCGACAACCCTTTCAACCTCATGACCCTCCTAGTGAAATAGGACCATCCGGTCCAACCATGAATCACCCAGTCGATTAGGTTATTCACCCTACTGCTACACCATCACAAGTCCATCCTAATGCTGGACTCATCACCTCTACTCATCCCCAAAGCACTTCAATCTCTACCCCCATTTCTAAAAGCTTTTAATCTATAGCTCCACACATTCCACATGATCCTGCTAGGACATCTTCTCACCCAAGAACGTAGACCCCTGTTGGCCAAACACAACCGGATGGAGGGCAACCACCATCCAACGAACCTTTCCCTCCTGGAGGAATACCTTTCCATGGCAAGCCTACCCCTCCCGGGGGACAACCCACTTTTCATGCTCCTTCTGGAGGGCAACCTTCGGTTGCCAGTCACACCCTGATCGTAAATCCACCGCTGGTAGGGGGGAAACCCTTGTTTAGTGGAAACCCTTCACAATCCTAGGGAGTATCTTCAGGAGGCATTTTTACCCAACCTCACATTGGGGGGCACTTGTATGTGAGATCGGAAGAGCGGTTCAGCAGGAATGCCGAGACCGATCTCGTAT
>CBVK0100543486.1:0-17598 GCA_900067695.1 Picea abies | reverse complement strand
GTTGGGATTTGGAACGGGTGGGTTGCCACCAATATCCACCTGGATCAATCCTCCCCACTTAGGAAGCAATGGTCTCCATTGCATTGAGTGCCCGGGGAAGAGGAGAAAGTGTTTTTTGAATCTGAATCTTGATGATTTGTGTGACTTGTTGGAGAAGTTACGTTGCTTGGTCTGTGGAAGGTTGTCACGAACCTGTTGTTGGCGGGGTTGAATTTGTTCCACCAACCTATTGTCTTTGGGATTGACGGGGCATTGTGTAGGCACCATTGTAGGTGAAGAAATAATGTATGCTTTCTCTTCTGCAATCTACTTTTGTTTGATAGAAGGTGTTGAGGTTGTAGTGGTTGTAGTGGCCTTATGTACATCCTTTGAACATACTGTGAAGATCATGAATTTTGCAGTATGAGATATTACCTTGCGGCACTGTTTTGGTGGAACATTAGTCAGAACTACCTCTAGTATCATGTAGAGTTGACCCCCCAAAGTAATAAAAAAACTATGGGGTCGAGACTCATAAACAACATGACGTTTCCACATATATGATTGGCCCAAAACAACATCATAGAAATCAAGAGGGGCAACATCACACACTACCTCATCCTTGAAGGGTTGGATGCCATAGGACAAGTGGAACTGCTAGCTGACACAAAGATATCATCCCTGGTGAAGCCACCCGATGTTGTATGGTTGTGGGTGTGTTGTTGTTGACAACCCCAACTGTTTGACGACCTCAACAGAGATGAGGTTCTTATGGATGTCGCTATCAATAATGAAATGCAACGGGGTCCCCTTCACCCACATCTATGAATGGAAGAGGCACTCCCCCTCTTCAGGATCTATTAGTTCTTGTAGTTGAATTGTTGCGGTCGCGACAGTAGCAGTGGGGTGTGCATCGATGATCTGTCTATTTTCAATATTTTTTGGATCATATTCTGAATCAAGGTTCAGATCATTGTTTTTGACCTCAGCCACCAATGACTATTTCGAGCGACATTCATCAGTGTTGTGTCAGGGGACTTTGTGAAAGTCGCACCACTTCCTAGTGTCATTCTTCGTCGTTTCTTTACCCTTCTTTTCATTTGTTTTGGATTGTTTTTCAAGAGGTTGTTGGTTGGGGTCATCTTTACCATGCTTTATTTGTTGCAGATTTGCAGACCCGAACTCCCATTTGTTCTGGTGCCTAAATTTCTGCTCTATTTTGACAGCATATCGATAGGCAACTCCCAATGATGAGATGTTTAGGAAATCCATTTCAGTTTGGATGTACCTATGCAGAGCCCCACTATATTTCAAAACCATATGTCGCTGGGAGTCTTTGATACCCATCTTGGTGCGCAAGGTATGGAAAGTATTTGTGAACTCCGGCACTATTTGGCTCTTCTCTTGCTGCAATGTGATCCATCTCATGTACTAGTCTTCATAGTTAGCAACAGGGTAGTATTGTTCCTTGACTACTGATCCAGGTGGATATTGGTGGCCACCCACCTTTTCCAACTCGCTCAAAACAATTTTCAGGCAATTTTGGTAATTTACTATTTTTAGCAGTTTTTCGGGTCCTAAAAATTCCAGAGTCGTTTTGAGGCCCTAAACGACATTTTTTGGGAAAACGAGGAGCAACATGGAAAATCCTTGGATGTTTCCCCCAAAATGAATATCCTTGACGATACCTTTCCAACGGGCTATCATGCGCCTAAAACAGAGATCGTATGCAAAAGTTACGACCCTATGCAAAAGTTACGACCCCGGGAAGTTGATGTACTAACTTACCCAAACATGGCCCACGTGACTTTTGGCGCTTCATCTCCTAGGGTTGGGTTTTTGGATGTCTAGGGTTTTTGGAATTCCTGTTTATTTTAAAAAGGCCTTCAGAGCCTCATTCTAATCATCTTCTTGCAAATGAGCACAGTCGTCACATCTTGGTGCAAACACCCTCCACTCCAAGGGTTGTGCGACCTCCCGGTCTAGGATCTTCTCAAGACTGAATCGAAACAGTCTTCGATTCCCTGGTGGAACCTCTAAGAAAAAATTCCACAGGTCTCTATGAAACTTCCACCCGCGTGAACAAGCGCTAAGTGCAAGCCTTTTTTTTCCATGTGACCACACGCTTATCCGAAAAGGTGTGTTGTGATTTTGCATATCGGCTATATGAGTCAATCGAATCTCCGTACTTCGAACTCTCGAGTCCCAAAATTTCGACAAGGGCTTAGTTCGTGCTAGATCCTCCCTTAACTTCAACCATATGACCCTTCTCTATAACTTGGGGCCAACTCTTCCAAGCACGTCGGGACTTCGCGTATCGGAACTCCCGATGTGATTCACCTATGTTCTCTCAATCCTCCGATACCTAAAATTTTGAAATGTTCAGATCAGATCAACGGTCCACACTAGCTCTCCAGCCAACGACTGTGATTATGTCACGATTTCGCGTTGCGTGAATCCTCACGACTCCTACCTCCAACTTCCCGATTTATGAATTAGTGAAATGAAGATCTGTCTCCACGTGTCCTCTTTCAATGGACGGTCCTGATGATTTCAGGATTTCGGGATTTCACGAATTTCACTCTGCTTCTTCCAAATCTTTTGGTTTCACGAATTTCCAATGACTCCTTGTGACTAACCAGTGCGCTACTTCTCCGAGATCTAACGGCTTGTAATATTTCGGCTCTTTCTGAATGGATCTTAACCCTCGATCTTATCCACTTTTCAAAATTATTTGTTGACGGATTTCTCCCGCTCAATCCTCCGTACTTGTTCTTTCTTAGAACTTCAGGTTTTCTGTGCTCCACCTTTGAACGCTTCAACTCTTCAAACTTAGAAGTTTTTCTAAGTGTTTCCTCTCGAGACTTAAAACCATTATTCCTCCTTAGCTTTGTCAATGAAACTTGGTCTCGGCCCTGCACACACTTACACTCTGCGTCTTCTTCAAAAAACTTTCTGATGCCCTCCTGGCAAACTTTGCGTTCAACCTCCTGAGCTTTCAAACTTTAACACAAATTTTATTTCTATACGCATTCCTTGAGCTCAATATGCACTCTCTGCATACAGAATTTCCCCGCTATCTCTTCTGAGATTTAAGTCGAAAAAGACTTCTTCATATGCAGTCCTTGCGTTATGCATGCAGTCCTTGCATAATCTTATAGAAGAGAAACAATTGAACTCATTCAATTATTCATTCATTCACTATGAACATCATACATTCACAAACACATAACAACACTGTCAAATTGTAAACAATATCAACATTGTATATTTGGGTCAATTTCCTATGTTCTATTCATTTAAAAGAAAACATAATTACAGTGGCTATGTCCTACAGACACAATTGAAACTTGTCTAAGGACCCATAGCTTCGTTGCTCTTCTTCCTCCTATCTAAATACTATTACTTTCTACTGAAGCGGTTACCTACTCAATTAAAATGCAACCAAATGACTAATACAGACAATTATCCTACACCTGTAATACATTACAGTTGTGTAAAGGATTTACAATTGTTCTATCCTTTCAAACTGTGGCCCGACTTTACATACAGCTAATTAATTAACAATAAAATCAAAAAGATCTTCACACCGCTACCAAGCTGGTTAAAGGTCTGTTTGGCTCCTTTGATATGTTGAGGTGTCGATTCTGATTCCATGTATGCTTCCTTTTGATGTGATTGTGATGCTCCTGCATCATACTCCTCTGGCCAAAATATTCATGGAGTCATGTCCATGATCTCTCAAACTATTTTTCCATGCTTCAAAATATCAGGTTTAGTTACCCAACTTGAATCCTCCACTAGGTGATCCTTCCATTTCACCAAATATTCAGGATACATCTTTCTTCTAGATTTCCTTCCAAGTCTTTGTTCTAAAATTTTCTCCATCCGAGGTTTTTCTACTATAGGCATATGTTCTTCCCATTGAATCTCTTCCTAATCATCCAATTCTCCTGTGTCATCTATGTTATAAGGATACAAATTTGCAACGTTGAATATCGGTGATATCCCAACATTGTCTGGAAATTCTATCTCATAAGCATTTGTTGCAAATTTTCTAAGGATCTTGCATGGTCCTATCTTATTCATCTTCAACTTATTGTATGTTCCTCTTGGAAACCTCTCCTTCCTCAAATGAGCTAAAAATTCATCTCCCACTTCAAATTGAATTTCCCTTCTTTTCTAATCAACTCTATCCTTATACTTTTGATTACTATCATGTATCTGCCTCTTAAATTGATCATGAAGTCTTTGCATTTCTATAGCAAAATCTTTTGCTCCAGCGCTCCTGAATTCATCTTGTTTCAATTCTCTCAATTCTACAACCCCTCTTGGTTGTCTTCCATACACTATCTCGAATGGACTTTTTCTAGTGCTCCTATTAATTGAATTGTTAAATGAAAATTTTGCCTGTGCCAGAATCTAATCCCATTGACAACCTTGTTCAGTGACTAAACTCCTTAACAAATTTCCCAGAATCTTGTTCACCACTTCAGTGTGTCCGTTTGTCTGAGGGTGATATGTTGAACTAAAAAATAAGTTAGTTCCCAGGCTCTTCCATAGATTCCTCCAAAAGTGTCCCACGAACTTAGTGTCCATGTCTGAAACTATGCTTTTGGGCAATCCATGTAATCTCACAACTTCTCTGGAAAAAAAAATTGGCTATGTGTGTAGCATCATTTGTTTTCTGGAATGGTATGAAATGTGCCATCTTAGAAAATCTATCGACCACAATAAATATGGAATCACTTCCCTTATGGGTTCTAGGTAATCCCAATACAAAATCCATACTAATTGCATCCCAAGGCCTTTCTGGAATAGTCAATGGTTGATACAAACCAGTGTTTTGTCTCTTCCCTTTTGCATGTTGAAAAATCTTGCATCGGTCTACAAATTTCTTCACATCTGCCCTCATACTTGGCCAATAATACAAACTATTCAACTGCACAAATGTTTTGTCATGACCAAAATGTCTGGCTAAACCTCCATGTTATCACATATTCTTGTTGGGGAGATTTTTCCTTTGGATTTGGCCCTGGGTGACAAAATGCGAAGAAGGGGGACAAAAAACCCACTATTAAGCGCTTATCCTAAGTCTGTTGGGGGCGATGTGACTTCCTAGTGCATCATGCTAGGACACACACAAATCTGGGTAGCTAGGATCAACGTGCCTCAAATCGATGGTTGTTGGTGATATCGAGGCTTCAACATGCGCGGTCGTTAAAAAGGTAGAGCGAGCTAGGGAAAACAGTTGTGGTTTTGAAAGGCGCTATGTGTCAACCAAAGAAGCACATCGAGCCCAAAAGTGGGGAGGTTCCAAACCACTTTTTGCAGCCCTGATATGCACATGTGCTTTTAGCACCCTATCCCGGGCCGACAAGTGGTCGCCCCATAGCCACCCTACCAGAAGTTGTCCCCCACTCCATCTCTCTCCTCTGTCTGTCACAGCCTTCGCTCCCCTATAGATTTCTCTCCCTCACACCTGTTCTCTACTCACCATCCCACCTATCATGTCTTCCCCTCTCATATCTCACCACCTCGCTCCACACCACCTTTGTTCCATTACACCTCATTTCCCACTTGCATGGCCCCCACGCTATCCTCAGTCTCCTCTTCCAATTAATGACGTTCACCTGGCCCTCTCTCATTTTCCATTTCATGTCGAACACGCCCATCACTTTGTCAACAGCCACATCCGCTGACAGGGTTTCCCGTAAGCATCCAACTCAGATCCAGACGTTGAATGCTAAGGCTGCCACGTCCTGCAGAGATAGATTTGACTTGGGTCTTCCCAACTCCAATGAAGCAGTTATTGAGGTTGGTGGGGGATGGTTGAACATCGTTCCCACCATAAATGGGAAACCCAGGAAGGACTGTAAGCAGATCAAATCAGCTGCAAAGTCTTCTTGAAACACGATTGTGTCCGACAGGGCCCATTCTAACAAGAAACTGCATGCGCAGCTTGTCAGGAAGCATGCAGACGTAATGCCTTTAATGCAGCTTCTCGATTATGCTCCTTAGATTTTGTTTTGAGTATAAATAATCAGTTTTGATATTTTTGTAAGCATTGATGGTAGAGCTAAGCTCCCAATTGTAAAGTTTTAGCGAGGCCTCTAGTTCTCTGGTTATAGACTGATATTCGAGACTTCTTGTTTAATGGAATCTAGCCTCTTCCTTACTCTTTTCTTTTGACTCTTAAAGCCCGAGCATGGATGATCTAGTCAGGTGTCATAATGACTGTATAATGTAGGTTTGATTATATTAGTTATTGCAGCATTTTAAGTTTCTTGAAGTTCTTCAAGTCTGAGAGGATCTCATATCTGATACTTTTCCTCCAAAGGTTGTTGGAAGACCAGATGTCTAGAGAAGACTTTCATTTCTCTCTTGTTTCCTCCACCTCACCACTATACAAACTTACTGGCCTAACTTAGATCAAGACCTCACCCAGCTCTGTATTTCCAACCCAATTTTCTGAGTTAAAACGATATTGTTCTGAGTTTACTCCCATTCGATCACCCTTTATAAACAACCTATGACATATAAACTAATGGGTATCAGGCTTACTCCTGCTTCAATCCAGGAGTGACTTCTGGTGATAACATTTATGGCGCCGATGCCGGGGACGAAGTTGAATATTTTCCCTGGGATTGAACGACATTGAGCCTTTGATTATGAAGGTGCATCAGGCATCAGAGCCCTTCAAGATTGCTACTATGCACCTGGCGACTCCATTGTGACGACTCCACTGGGGAACCTACTGTTTCAGTTGTGGCTTCCAGAGGTAGGCATACGAGGTCTACCCCTTAGTTTCCCTTGACAACACCTGAAGCAGATCCAAAGAAGCTTATCAGAAAGGGAAAGGCCCCCAAAGAAGGGATAGTTCTCATTGCCCTCTGTTTGAGACTCCAATATATGCTTATCAGTGTCCTATCAGGCCTCTTGTTGGAATTTCTCATTTTTTAAATTTCGGGAGTGTTCCTGTTGAGATTTCTCCTCCTGGCCTTGGATTAGAGGGAGAAATATTTGTCACTTCTATCTCCCCCGACGTTGCAGCCTGGTCTAGGCCCAAGAATTCAAAAAAAATTTCCCACCCTAGGCTTTACCATCCCTTCTCCTATTACTGTTGCTACTGTTGTGCCTACACCAATCTCTATTCCCTTAAGCCCTGTAGCTTTTTCTTCAAATCCTCTGTTGATCCCTTTCCCACCCATAAGCTCATTTCCGGTCTCCTGAGGCCGAGCCCCTTCTCCCCCCAATTCTTCTCCACCTAATATCCCTATGGCAGGAGCTCATCCCCCTGTAAACAGAATGGATTCCATAGTGGTTGCGAGGTATACCCCTTTGGTCTTACCTTAGCCCATGAATCCTCTCCATGATGGAGATTACTTGAAGTATATGCCTAAATTCACTGGAGAGGAGGACATAACTATTGAAGATCACCTTGATGTCTTCTACAGTTATGCAAACACCCTGAACATTGAAAATTAAGATGTCTGGATGAGAGTCTTCGTCCAAAGTCTCAATGGTGAGATGAGGAAATGGTTTAGGGGACTGACCCCTGGATCTATTGTTGGGATTGAAGCTCTAGATAATGCCTTCTTGAGACAATGGGGAGATAAAAAGGATTTCATGTATTATATGACAGAGTTTGGGTCCTTAAAGAGAAAGGAAGGGGAGTCTGTCTCTAACTTCTCCAAGAGATTCAATAAGATGTACAATAAGATCCCTGCTAAAATAAAACCCTCAAAAGCCTCTACCAAAATCACTTATGCTAGTGCCTTTGACCCTAATTTATGCCTCCTGCTCAGAGAAAGAAGAGATACTTCTTTGGCTAACATGCAAGATGCAGCACTGGAAGTAGAATCCAACGTGTTGGTAGTTAATAGGCTCATAAGAAAATCTGACAGAGACAAGGGAAGAGGGAGATCTGAGGCCTCAACCTCTAGTTCTCCTATAGCTCACCCTCAAGTAGATGAATTGACCAAGATGGTAAAGTCTCTATCTGCAGAGATGGAGAAAATTAAAGTGGAGGGAAGGCAGACATACAGAAATCCCCAAAACATTGACAACAGAGGCAATTTCAAAAGGTCGAACAACAATGCTCCTCAGATCATGCAAGGGAGAAAAGAGACAGAGATAGAAGCGATCAGAAAATTCAGACTCCTCTCCAAAATAACCTTATGGTTGATGAGGAGAGGGAGTTAGAAGATCTTGACCCTAAAGTTCACTGTATTGGAGACACCTCCCCTTTTCCCCATTTGACTCAATCCACCTATGAGGAGTCCCTCATGAACAGTCAAATAAATGAGCTGAGTAAGGGGGAGAAAGCCAGTAGCAGTCCCAATAAATACAACCTCTAGTCTAAGAGGAAAGAAGGGAAGTCTGACATCCCTGATTAGCCTCTCATAGCAAAGAAACCAGTTAAGCATGCAGCAAATATCGCCAAGGAAAAGAAAACTCAAAATCCCTCACCAACAGCCAAAGACCCTATCCCAGAGGTGAGAGAAATTATGATGCCTCCTTCCTCCTTTAACTTTGATCATGAAATTCAAAAAATCAAAATTCATGTTCCCATTTCAGAGCTAGTCAAACATGAAGATTTAAAAAGGTCCCTCTCCAAGCTACTGCAACCTGAACCATCATGCCATTCCACAGACTCAGTAAATCTCCAAGATGAAAAACCAACAATCATCTTAGGTCCTATGGTAGAAGATAGAGATGACTCATCCCCTCCCTTCTACACATCACTGAACATACATGATAAGGTGTTGCATAATTGTCTGATGGATTCAGGGGCTTCCCATAATCTCATGCCCAAAACTGTCATGGAAGAACTCGGGTTGGGAGTCACAAAAGCTTATCATGATTTGTACTCTTTTGATTCAAGGAGGGTGCAATGTCTCGGGGTCATCAAGGATCTGGTGATAACCTTGTTTCAGCTGCCCATGAAAAGTGTGGTCATGGATATCGTGGTAGCTGATGTACCTCCCAAGTTTAGCATGTTATTGTCAAGATCTTGGATTAAAAGTTTTGGGGGAACACTACAAATGGACCTCACATATGCTACCATTCCAGTCTTTGGATGGGAGGACAGAAGACTGTACAAAGAAGCTCAACTGGCCTACATCATCAGTGATGAGGCAGACCCCACCAATCACCCTATTTTCGCTCTGGATATCGATTTGGGATCCAGTTTGTTTCATCTCACCAACACCCCTGAGGCTCCTCTCCAACTCAGAGAGAAGCCAATTAACCCCCATGAATATTCTTCCCCACTTACTTATGTATGGAAAATATTCTTTGATGGAGCTTCCTCTAAAAGTGGTGTTGGTGCTGGGGTAGTTTTGGTTTCCCCTATTCAGGAAACTATATCTTTGTCATACAAGTTAGAATTTGAAGCTACTAATAATGTGGCAGAGTACGAGGCTCTTTTTTTGGGCTTAAGGGCTACAAAGGACATGGGAATTAAAGAAATATCTGTGTTTGGGGATGTCGAGCTGATTATTCAACAGATCAGAAATATCTATCAGGCCAAACACCCGTGACTTAGGAGTTACAAAAATGAAACATGGGACCTCATTGACAGTTTTTTCCTGGCTTTCAATATATCATTTATTCCAAGAGGAGAAAACACTATGGTTGATTCCCTAGCTATTTCAGGGAGAAATTTCAGAGATCCTTTGCTGCCCAAGCTCAAATATGATGTAGAAGTAAAGTATAGACCCTTCATACTTGACAATGTCAAGCATTGGAAAGTGTTTAAGGATGATATTGAAATCAAAATATTCCTAGAGATTGTTGATGAGTTTTCAGAATTACATATTGATCAAGATCCTGAGTCTGACATGGATCCCCATGCTGATGTTTTTCGGAACAAAATTGCTAATCATCATATTGTGCAGTTACCGAGTAATCACATTCCAAAGGGATTGGTTTCTTTGGAAAGGATTTTTTACAGTAATGATGTGGCAATAAAAGCTAAGAGGCCAGATGAGGATGTTGATGTATCTGAGTGCAATATTGGCACAAAGGAGGATCCAAAGTTTGTCAAGTTGTCTAATAGCTTGTCAAAGAAGCAGAGGGCCGAGTATACTAAGCTATTAAAGGAGTTCGTTGATGTGTTTTCATGGACCTATGAAGACCTGAGAACATATGACATCAGTGTTATAGAGCACAAGATCCCACTGAAGGAAGGATCTAAACCATTTAGGCAGAAGTTGAGACAGACAAATCCAATGTTACTGCCTATCATGGAGAAAGAGGTAAGGAAGTTGTTAGATGCCCAAATCATTGTCCCCTTGAGATATTCAGAATGGATAGCCAATCTGGTCCCAGTGAGAAAGAAAAATGGAGAGATCAGGCTCTGTGTCGAATTCAAAAATCTGAACAGGAGCTCAAAGAAGGACAATTACCCGCTGCCAAAGATGGAACACATACTGCAAAGGGTAACTAGTGCATCTAGGATTTCTATGATTGACGGCTTTTCTGGTTACAATCAAATATCATTCATGCCTAAGGATAGAAAAAAAACAGCCTTCGCCACTCCTTGGAGCACATTCATGTATGCCAAAATGCCTTTTGGGTTGATGAATGCAGGGGCAACATTTTAACGAGCCATGGACATCGCCTTCATTGGGGAGAAAGATAAATTTGTGGTCATGTATCTGGATGACATAACAGTCTTTTCCAGATCTAATAAAGAACATTATTGTCATCTGAGGAAAGTTTTCTTGAAATGCAGAAAGTCCAGTCTTTCCCTGAACCCCAAAAAATCACTATTTGCTATGAAGGAGGGAAAGTTGCTTGGCCACATAGTATTAGCCGAGGGAGTCAAGATCAATCTGAGTAGAGTGGAAGCAATCCAAACCTTATCACTCCCAAGGTCCAGGAAATAGGTCCTAATTTGTAGTAAAACCTAGGAAGCACATGTGGTACATGTTGATAAATCCTTCCAATGACTATGAGATAACCAACTGTTCCTCAAGAAGTCCAAATACATTTTTGGTACTTTTGAAGTGGAATACTTAGGTCACATAGCTAGTCAAGATGGAGTGAGAGTGGATCATAGGGGAATTGAGTCTATTCAGGATTGGCCATGTCTAAGGACTCTAAAATATTATGTGGCTTATTAATACTTACAAGCTACTACATTAAGAAGTTTGTGAATAAGTAGGGGTGAATTATATTCCCATTAACCATATTGCTAAAAAAGAATGCCTTTGTATGGAACAATGTTGCAAAGCAAGCCTTTTCAACTTTAAAGGAAGCTATGTGTACTACACCCATCTTAGTAGTGCGCGATTTCACTAATACTTTTGTCTTGGAATGTGATGCCTCAAGTGGGGGTCTTGGAGTAGCGATGATGTGAGAGGGGGCACCCATTGGCATTCACTAGTGAACAATTTTGTGATAGACATTTGGGAAAGTCCACCTTTAAGAAATAGATGATGTCCATCCTTCATGCGGTGAACACTTGTCATCGATATCTCATTAGGAGGCACTTCTAGATCAAGATAGACCGTCATACTTTGAAGTATTTTTTGGAATAGAATTTGTCATCACTAGAGTAGCATAAGTGGGTAGTTAAGATGCAAGGGTATGATTATGATATCATATACATGAATGGAAAAGAGAATTATGTGGTGGAAGATTCTTTGTCTAGGAAATATGATGATGAAGGATCTCGCTTTGCTTTATCCTTACTAGTACTAGATTAGCTTGCATAGGCCTGGCATGAAATGTTGGCTAGTGACACAACAACTCAATTCATCCAAAGGATTCAATAGGACAAAAATGTTGGATCCTTACAATACAAAGGGGACATTTTTTGGTGCAAAGCTTTGTTTCAAAAAAGGGGTGTTAGAGGAGTTGCATTCAACCCCTACAATGGGTCACTCTAATTTAAGAAAATCTATGAATGAGTTGAGCACTCTTTCATTTGGGAATGCATGAAAAATAACATTCGTAATTTTGTAGCTAAATGTGAATCTTGTCAAAGGAACAAAGGTGAAACAATGAAGACTCTCGAGACATTGTAGCCACTATTTGCACTGACATTTCCATGGATTTTATAGTGGGCCTCTCTAAAGCCAAGAACAAATTGGTTATCATGGTGGTAGTTGACCACCAAGTTTCCAAATATGCTCACTTTTGTGCCTTACTACACCCATTCATGCCCTCTTTAGTTGCCTAAGTTTTCATGGATCTTATTTTTAAGCTACATGGCATGCCCACTTCATGTGTGTCAACTCATGATTCCACATTCACTAGAAAATTATGGCAGGAATTGTTTAAACGATAAGGCACATAGTTGAAAAGAAGCATAGATTATCATCCCCAAAATAATGGTCAAATGAAAGTGGTCAACAATTACTTAGAAACTTATTCAAGATGCTTTGCGTCAAATTGACAACACCAATGGGCTCAGTGGCTACCCCTTGTTGAAAGGTGGTACAATACCACTTATCATGGTGCCACTAAAATGTCACCATATGAAGTTGATTATAGCCAAAAACCTTCCTTAATGACTTTATATTTACTAGGCACATCGAAGGTTCAGGAAGTGGACCACAGACTTAACACTAGAGTAATCATTCTTCAGACACTTAAGGATAATCTAACTTTGGCTCAAAATAGAATGAAGCAATAAGTCGACTAGAATCACTCCGAGCATTCTTTTTCTAAAGGGGATTAGGTGTTTCTTCATCTTCAACCCTATAAGCAAACCTCTCTCAAAGACAAGGGATACCAAAAAATCACATCAAAGTTCTATGGACCCTATCAGATCCTTCACTGCATTAGACAAGTTACCTAAATATTGGTTTTGCTTGAGAACTCCAATATATGTTCAGTCTTTCATGTGTCCCATTTGAAGAAGTTTGTGGGGCCAAATTACCAAGTGCATACTAACCTTCCAGAATTTGATGAACAAGGGTCCATTTTGTTATGGTTGGAAGCAATTTTGGCCACGAGAGAGCATCGACTACACTAATGTGTTATTCATGAATTCTTGATACAATGGATATGCAACATAATGATGCCACCTGGGAACCAACAACAAGTTTACAACAATTTCTACACCTCCAACTTTGAAGACATTGTTGCTTTTGAATGGCGAGGGTATGTTAAGGCCCTACCCTAACCTCTCTACTTAGGGCACTTAGGAGTTAGTCCATTAATGTATGAGGGAATTTTCTTTGAATAAGTCCCATCAGATAGTTAGTGGGTAGTTACTTAATGTAAAATGATCATCTTTAATAAAAAAAATGCCTACTAATTTGTTCGTAGTCATTAGTGATGGGACCACAAGTAGTTAAGGTTTTTCTAGTAAAAAACTATGTATAGGGCTAGAAGGCTATGTAATGGTTATCAAATGTTGTTATTGTAACAAAGCTCTACTGAAAGGAGCTTGCCCCCTCAAAGAGGCCCATCAACATTGCTCTCTCTTTTCATATTTATCAATAAAAGGGTTATATTATATAGGTTCCATATAATTATCTCTCTTATTTACTTTTCTACAATTTATACTTCCTGGAATAACTCCTCAATAATCATTATTTTTGTTGATTAAGTACATTACAACATTGAACATTCCAAAGAAGACCCGTATGAAGGTGAGGGGGACTCCAAAAAAATGATACATCACATTAAATCAATTCTTGAGAAATATCATATTGTCACACTGAGTAAGTCATATAAAAATATAACAATGAGTAAACTGCTTTTATATAAATTTCATATTTTACTTTTTTATAATAATAATAATAATCTAATCATAATTTTTGGTTCTGCAACCTCGGGATTTGCTCCTTGAGATCCCCCTAACAAAGCCTAGGGTTCCCTAAGATCGCTTCCATGGCCTTGGGATCCCCCCCCCCAACCCCCGCAGCCACCAGATCTAGAAGCCCCCCCCAACCCCCGCAGCCACCAGATCTAGAAGTGTTTCAAACGCTCATTACTTTGTATATGAAATCAACTAAGGGAGTGCAATCTTCCAGGTTTGTTAAAAGGCTAGAAGAAATACCAAAGGTGGCGGTCCATTCCACCTCAGCAAGTCTTTTTGCTCTGCGGCTGGCTGAAAACGGCTTGATAGGTCAGTTTACAAGACTTTGGCCATCCCCCAAAGCTATGGCATCTTGGTTGGATCAAAACTGGAGGAAAATCATCAAAGGACAACTCTCAATTGCCTTATGTGGAAAGGGATTGTACGTCTTTCTCTTTGAAAATAAGGCAGATCGTGATCTGATTTTTCAAAATGAACCGTACTTCATGGGGACCAGAGGAATGTACCTGAACAAGTGGACTCCAGATTTCAGTCCAAAGAACGACATCCCATCTGCGGTACAAGTATGGGTCAGGCTCCCATACCTACCCCTACATTGTTGGAATGACGAAACAATAAAAAATATAGGAAACGCCTTGGAAAGGTTCATTGATCGAGTCGAACCATGAGAGGGATTACAATCTTGTGCAAGGCTATGTGTGGAAGTGGATCTAGAAAAAGAACTGCCATAAGTGATACAGATAATACTAGATGGATGGACCTACACTTAAATGGTGGACTATGAACAACTTCCATTTAAATGCAAATACTGTCATGAGTTTGGCCACTTTGCCAAAAACTGCCCCAAGTCATCCCAGGAGAATCCAGATAACAAAGCATCTGATCAGTGGCAACAAGCAAAAAGGAAAAAAATGGTGAATAAATCAGGGAATCTACAACCAAACCGGAGAAGCAACAATGCTCCCCCATCCCCAAGCAAAGGGAAAGACATAATCTAGATCGAGGATGAAGCCAAAAGCAACAAGAACAAAAATGAATCCCTGGAAACCCTGGACCCAGAGTAGATGAAGTCAAAGGAAAATATGGAAGAAAACCCTAAGGACCTAGATGCGAACAAAGAGAATCGGGTAGAAGATCAAGATCCACAGATACCAGATGTACATCCATAGCAAGATGAATAAATCCAAGAGGAATCTGGAGAAGAAATGGAAATAGAAATCCCCAAAACAGCCCCAACTACGAAAGCTGGCAGGAAAACAAACAAAGCCAAAAGAGAGAAAGCGACCACACAGGATAAGGATCTAGGAACCCAACCTACACTGGAATAAATCCTCCGAAAAGAAGAGAAAAATGGGAAAGCTCACCCAACAAAGGGACAGACAGATCCCTCAAAAGGAGGGGGCAAACACAACAACAAGTAATGAAGGTTGTCTCCTGGAATTGTAGAGGACTGGGCCAAGCAGAAAAGAAAGAAGCACTGAGCAAGCTGATCAGAACCGAAAAACCCCAAATTCTCTTAATTCAGGAGACAAAACTCAAGGGCGATGAAGTCCTCAGAGAAATAAACCAACTCTGGATTCTCAGTAAAGGAGTGGCAATAAGTGCAAGAGGTGCCTCAGGAGGAAGCTGCACAGTCTAGAACACCCAACTCTTCAAGGAGGAACAAAGAGCGAATTCTATCCATTGGACGATGGTCAAGTTAAAGCATCTACGAATAGGTATCATCTTTCTTGTATGCAATGTTTACATGCCAAATAATATAAGGGAAAAAAAAAGAATGTTGGGAAACTCTATCAAAACTAAAAGACATAGACGCTCAAGAAAATTGTATTATAGCTGGAGACTTCAATACAACTCTTCACCAAGGGGAGAAAAAGGGGGGTTCCATTATAATAGACCAATTTCAGGAAAACATGGAAGACTTGATCACTGACCTTGACCTTTTTGATGTAAATCCCTCCAAAGGAAAATACACTTGGAGCAACAAAAGGACTGGGGTGGGTCACATTGCTGCTAGGTTGGACTGTTTCCTTATTCATAGCCCCCTTCTATTCCTTCTGATGGATATCAGCTCACAAATAATTCCTTGGGGGATTTTAGATCATTGACCCATAGCCCTTACCCTAGCTAAGGCTAAAAATCTTGGCCCCATCCCCTTTCGATTCAATCCTCTCTGGATGGAATCCCCAGACCTTCTCCCCCTTATTTCCTCAACCTGGTCCACCTGGATAAATGGAACCCCATTGTATATATGGGAACAAAAATTAAAAAAAAAAAAACAATCTCTCAAAGACTGGGCAAAGGATACCTTTCTCAGCACAAAAGACGAGGTGCAACAACACAAACAAAATCTAGAAGAGATTAATATGGAAATGGAAGACAAGGAAGTGACTCATGAACATCTAGAACTGGAACACAATCACTTCCAAAAGTATATAAAGGTGCTACACAATGAAGAAAGAGAATGGAGGCTGAAATCCAAAGCCCTGTGGCTCAAGGATGGAGATAAAAATACCTCCTTCTTTCATAAACAAGCCAAAGCTAGACAACATAGAAATTTTATTGATGAAATTAAAAAAGATTCCGGGGAAACAATAAATTCTTTCGAAGATATAAAAGTTAAAGCGTCCTCCCACTTCAAGATACTTTACACTCAAGATGGCGAAGACAATAAATCTCAAAGGCTAAAATTTATGGAGCAAATCCCCCATATAATAACAGATCAGGATAACTAGGACCTGGTAAAGAAAATAACAGAAGAAGAAGTCAGAGATGTAGCCTTCCACTTTGACCCAGAAAAATCACCTGGGTCAGACGGGTTCACCTTCCACTTCTATTGCCATTGCTGGGAAATTGTTAAAAAAGACCTTCTCCGAATGATCAATTATGCCTTTGCAAATCACAAGATTGGGGGAGCCACAAATTCCTCCTTTCTGGCGTTGATCCCCAAGGATAAAAATGCTAATACCTTTGACCGTTTCTGCCCCATTTCCCTCTGTAATGCTTCCTATAAAATTATTGCCAAAATTATCGCCTCTAGGCTTAAGGTTCTCCTCCCCAGAATCATCCTCCCCAATCAAGGGGGATTTGTAACTAATAGGCAAATTTGGGATAATATAATTCTGGTTCAGGAAGCAATTCACACTAGTGTGACAAACAAAGAGAAAGGAATGATAATTAAGATCGACATGGGAAATTCCTTTGACAGAGTAAATCATTATTTCCTTCATGAAGTCCTCAGCAAATTCGGCTTCCAAAGCCCCTTCATCTCCTGGATCAATGCTTACATCTCTAACCCCTGGATTTCCCCCTTGATTAATGGTCATCCATCTCCCTTCTTTCAAGCCACAAGAGGAATCAGACAAGGATGCCCCCTATTCCCTTTATGTCCTAATGGAAGAAACGCTAAACAGAAGGTTGGAACAAGAAAGGATCTCCAAAAACATCCTGGGGCTAAAAATCACGAGGGGTGTCAAAAGAATCAATAATTCCCAATTCGTTGATGATACCCTTCTCCTCTCATGTGATGGCACAAAGGTTTAAAACCATCATGAATCAGTACGAACAAGCTTCAGGAGGCCTCATTGGTAAGCACAAAAGCCAGATCTATGCTTGGAATGTACAAGCGAGAACAATGGCAAGAATTGCACAAATCCTCCAATTCCCATTCACTACGGAGTGGAAATACTTTAAGTACCTAGGGACGCCAATAAGCATCAAGGCTCTACCTGGGGAAGCATGGCGGAACATCATCCAAAAGCTAAAGGATCAATTCGAAATCTGGGGAGCCACGTGGCTAAACCCAGCAGGAAGGGTGGTCTTAATAAAATCAGTCC
>CBVK0100543485.1:0-17599 GCA_900067695.1 Picea abies | reverse complement strand
AGCATTGATATTATCCATCATTTAACATTAAAAATAAACTCAATAATGATTAAATGATTGATTGATCACCCATATAAAATGAACCAACATATCATGGAAAATATTCAAATAATCATCGATATGAAATATCATGCTAAGACAAGGCTAAAGCTAAATCTACAAGATGATAGTTCATAATGTTATCGCATATAGTTGTCAAGGGAGACAGGTCCTCCGTTTTCATGGTTGGCACAGGAAGTGTCAAAGGGAAGCGCTCAAAACAGTCTATTTGTGGGTTTGAGGTGGGCAAGTCCAATCTTTCAGTGGCAGAGATTCCAAAAGCAGTTCAGAACAGTGTCTCATGGGCGTTCGGAAGTCCAAAATTGCACAAAGTATAGCACCAGAGAAAAAGGCCCGAAGTCCTGAAGTGTTAAAATCCTGAAACGACCAAAGTTTCGAAGTCCCGAAGAGCTCGAAGTGTCAAAGTGCCCGAAGTCCTGAAGACCCGAAATGGATCTCGGTCGTCCATTCGAAAAGGGAAGATCTAATCCATTGATCTAAAGAGGGAAGATTTGAGCTACATTTCAATCCCTATGTAGGTAGTTATTTAAACTGAGAGAGGTGGTTGAAACCTTGTCTCACCACATAAATGGAAAGCCAGGATGGACTGTCAGCAAGTTGGTTCTTCTGCAGGTTCCTACTGAAACACGATTGTGTTTGACAAAAGCTTGTGTCTAATAGAATACTGCATGCACAGTCTTCCATAGAACTTGCAGACATAGACCCTTGAATGCAAAGACTCGGGCACACCTCTGCTGGCAGTGGCGAATTGTTCTGAGTATATAGGAGTCATTTTGATTTTTTGTGAGGGTGGATGGTTGAGCTAGGCTCCCTTATTGTAAAATTTTTATGAAGCCTTTGGTTTTCTAGCTATGTAACAGGATTTGAGACTTCTTGTTTAATGAAAGTCAATTTCCTTTTTATTACTTTGTAACAGTTGTGTTATAACACTTGGGCATGGATGATACAGCCGAGGGTAGTTATGTTGTTGTGATGAAGGTTTGATCACAGTGGTATCTTCACCAGTTTTAATCAGTTTCTTGTGTTATCTTTCCCCTCTTACACTGAATGGCTCAGGCATGGATGATCCAGTCGAGTTGTCGTAGCTCCATCGTGACATAGGCTTGATCATGGTGTTGCTCTGACTGTGTTGTTTGGACATGTTTAAGTGTCTAAAACTTAGGCTTAAGAGTGATCCTAATTCTGAGTTTGTCTTCTCCGAGTTGTTGGACGGCCTGATGCCCGTAGCAGTCTCGCTCATATTTCTCACTAAGTTTTCCCTCTGTTCACACTTAAGCTCAACTTACTGAATGAAGTTAATCAAGACCTCACCTGCTTGTGCATGCTTGTCTAGTTTTCTGAGTTAAAACGATATTATCCCGAGTCTGTGTCCATTTGACCTCCTTAAAATTATTCATTCTGACCCACAAACAGATGGGTATTGGGCTAACCTTCGATGCAATCCGAGGGTGACTTCTAGTGCTAACATTCACAGTGTCTTTTTCAGGGAACGAATTGAACACCTTTCCCTGGGTAGAACGACAATGAAATTTTGATTATGAAGGTGCATCCGAAATCAATACCATTGATGATTGCAACTTGCTCCTGGCAACTCCACTATGTCAATTGTGGCTCCTAAAGGCAGACACATGAGGTCTACTCCACAGCTTCCTCTGGCTACACCTGAAGCTGACCAAGAAAAATATTATCCATAAAAGGAAAGGCTTCTCAAGAAGTCTTTTATCTATTGTCCCTGATTGAAAATCTCCATGGGAAGAACAACATTGCAGAGATCTAGTTTTAGAGGGTGAACTGATGCTGGACACATTATTTTGATGGCTTATCTTACACCATGGTGACTCCACTAGTTTGAAATGGAAAATATTTTAGCTCATAGGTATGCCTTCTGTGATTTTTCAAAAATAGTTGTTTTCCCTAATCCACTACTTGATTTGATTGGCCAGGAAAGAAGCCTTCCTAAATTTAGAGGAAAAGAGTGGGAAGTACCAGCTGAACATTTGATGGAATTTCATGAATTTATTCCTCAACTTCATATCATGCATGAAGATCTTTAGATTAATATTTTCAAGTGTTCACTAAAAGGGATTTCCCATGATTTGTGTCAATCTCTTCCCACTGCAAGCATCAGATCTTTGACAGATTTTCATGTAGATTTCAATTCGTTTTGTAAGGATTATTTTTCAGCTGATTATATTCATGAAAAATGTTGTGATGAGTTTTGTTTTCTTTATAGAGATTCTTCCTGTCACAAAGATCATTTTTGTGATGAAGTTGTTGTTGTGGAAGAAACCATTTTCCATGAAGAACATGAGGTGTTGAATGATATTCATTATGATAGAAATAACATAGAAATGTCTGGAATCATATCAGACGTGTCTGTTGTTTTAAGTGTTCATAAATATCAACATGTCTCTTCTGAATATTCCAATGTCGAAGAGAAAGTGTATTTTGCATTGGATGTTTCTCCTGACTATGAAGATGAGATAGATGAAAAGCTAGTAGCAAACGATAGGGAAGATTCCTCTATGTTTTTTCCTAGTTTTTCAGATTCGAAGGCAGAGTTTGTTTGCTTCTCTTATAAAGAAAATGCAGAGGATATTCCTGTCTTGGAAACTAATGTTTTTGGCAGTCCTTCATATGATAAAGAAATTGTTTCAAATAATGAACATGAACAACCAAGTTTTGATGAATATCCTAGTGAAGATGATGAATAACAGAGCTTTTCCATGGTTCATGTTTACGATGACTATGAATTGGATCCTTGGGAGAGCCATGAAGGAGAAAAGGAGGAGCTAAATGTATGGTTTATCTCCTGTCCAGAACCTGTAAGTGAGAAAATATCACCTGGAATTAGCCAACCCGCATCAATCCTCGACCCACCTGTACACTCTAAGAACATTGAACGGTGGGTGAGAAACAATGAAGTACAAGAGGTAATTTCTTACCAGTGGAGCTTTCCTAATTATAAATTTAGTGACCCTGTAGGGTTGTATTTGGAGCTGTGTTTTCCCCAAGCATTCAAGCCTGCAAAATTATTTATTTTGTCATCATTTGGAGGTATTCTCAGCATTCCAAGACATGTTTTATTTATCCTCTCATACTTCCTTTACCTTTTGTGGATCATTTGTAGTGAAGAGAAGAATTATATTACTAGACAGTTTGGGTGGCTATGGTGGAAGTTTTCTTTCACCTAGCACATTGTAAAAATTAGTTAGCCTAGGATTGTACATAAATAAGTTCCTTATGGAGCCCATGTATTTGTTTTTGTTTTTTTAGTAGAGTAATGTACATATTTCCATGTTTTCTTCAACAAAATGTTTTGAGCTAGAATCCATATCCCAACAGCTAAGGCACTGGAACTGCGCGTTCTTGGAAGATCAAATAGAGCATGCCATCCACTGTGGAGCCAAATGTTATCACATATAGTTGTCAACGAAAGCAGGTTGTCTATTTTGCGGTCTGTACGGGAAGCGTCAAAGGGAACCGCTCAAAATGGTTTATTTGTGGGTTCGAAGCAGGTATGTCCAATCTTTCAGCAACAGAGATTCTAGGAGTAGTTCAAATCAATAGCTCACGGGGGTTCGGAAGTCCAAAAGTGTGCAAAGTATAGCACAATAGAAAAAGGCCCAAAGTCCCGAAGTGTCAAAGTCCTGAAACGACTGAAGTGTCGAAGTCCCGAAGTGCCCAAAGCGTCGAAGTGCTCGAAGTCCTGAAGTGGCCAAAGTCTAGAAGACCCGAAATGGATCTCGGCTATCGATTCGAAAAGGGAATATCTGATCCATTTATCCAAAGAGGGAATATTTGAGCCATATTTCAATCCTGATGCAGGTAGTTATTAAAAGTGATAAAGGTGGTTGAAACCTTGTCTCACCACATAAATGGAAAGCCAGGTTGGACTATTCGTAAGTTAGTTCTTCTGCAGGTTCCTACTAAAACACGATTGCGTCTGACATAATCTTGCATCTAAAATAAGACTGCATGCACAGTCTGCCAGAGAACTTACATATGTAGAGCTTTGAATGAAAAGACTCGAGCATGCCTCTGCTGGCAGTGCTGAATTGTTATGAGTATATAGGATTCATTTTGATATTTTGTGAGGGTGGACGGTTGAGCTAGGATCCCGTATTGTAAACTTTTGATGAAGCCTTTGGTTTTCTGGTTATGTAATGAGATTTGAGACTTCTTGTTTAATGAAAGTCAATTTCCTTTTCATTTCTCTGTAATAGCTGTGTTAGAACACTCGGGCATGGATGATCCAGTCAAGGGTATTTATGTTGTTGTGATGAAGGTTTGATCACAATGGTATCTTCACCAGTTTTAATCAGTTTCATGTGTTATCTTTCCCCTCTTACACCGAATGGCTTGGGCATGGATGATCCAGTCGAGTTGTCGTAGCTCCATCATGTTGCAAGTTTGATCACGGTATTGTTGTGACTATGTTGTTTGCACATGTTTCAATGTCTAAAACTTAGCCTTAAGAGTGATCCTGAGTTTGAGTTTGTCTTCTCCGAGTTTTTGGAAGGCTTGATTCCCATGGCATTCTCGCTCATATTTATCACTAAGTCTTCCCTCTATTCAGACTTAAGCTCAACTTACTGACTGAATTTAATCAAGACCTCACCTGCTTGTGCATGTTGGTCCAGTTTTCTGAGTTAAAACGATATTATCTTGAGTTTGGTCCATTTGACCTCCTTAAAATTATTCATTGTGACACACAAACTAATGGGTAATGGGCTTACCTTCGATGCAATTCCGAGGATGACTTCTAGTTCTAACACATAACATAGAAATAACAGGATAATGTAATGGAATAAGCATCACACAGGTCTAAATCCAACAGTGAATCGCTTTCCCATATCAATTCCCAAAAATTACATGTCCATACTGTAGTCCCAGAAACATTGTCCTTACTACTAAACAACAACCACTATTTAAACTTGGCTTGGATTAATAACCTCTTATCATGAAAGATACAAGATAATCCTAAAAAATAAGTTTACTTCAAAAATAGAATAACAAAGGAACACTCTTGTAGGAGTCCTTAATAAAAAAAAAAAATTACATAATTCTATTGTTTTATCAAACAAAAAAGAGAAATTACTAAGCTATGCAGTGCATAATCCATGATTTCTTATCCTTGTGAATAACATCATAAATGTTGTTTTCCTGAAAATAATAAAACGAAATTGAATTTTAGATAAAAATACAAACTAATATTTACAAATAGACTGGCTATAGAATTGTGAGATTCTGTAGCTAGTCTTAAATTAACAACTAAATCAAAAATAAAATCTATCTATTTTATTTTTACAACATAATTAAATCAAAGAGAATCAAAAACAAATTTTTACCATTTCAGAGATTAGACAATGAAGCATCTGATAAGTTTGAGTTAATGATAGCGTTGAAATTTGTTAGGCTCTTGATAACCACACTACGAGCTCATTTAAACCTTTTACCTGCCCGACCAGCATTGGATCAAACGCATGCCTCTAATTCTTGATTTTTCCTTTCAAGCAAGAGTTTCGAGTTGCCATATGTTTTAACTGTGCCTGGAGACATGGTATATCTTTGTAGTATCGTTCAACCCAGTTGAGACAATTTTCAGAGTGCATAGGTGCTATAGAAGGCATAGGTTGAGTGTGTTTTGCAATGGGTGTTTTTGTCTTCTCTATAGCTTGCCTCAAATCATGGCTTATACCAGCGAAGCCTTCTTGATTTTTTAGGAACGAAGGTAGTTCAAAAACAAAATCGTATTGTATAGCTTCAATACCAATTTCATTTCCGAGGCACCAGTTATCCACATCTTCTCGGGCAAGAAATTCATTGATCTCATCATCGGACAAGTGATCATTGACCTCGATCAACAAAATCGTATTGTATAGCTTCAATACCAATTTCATTTCCGAGGCACCAGTTATCCACATCTTCTCGGGCAAGAAATACATTGATCTCATCATCGGACAAGTGATCATTGACCTCGATCACTAGGATCGAGCTCGGATGATCTTGCAGGTGATTTATGTGATTTCTGGATATTAACCTGCCTGGTCTCTTGTTTACAAAACTCAAATCCGAATTACCATGTTCCTTTTGTTTGTGATTTTTCTTAACAATATATTTTTTAATGAAACCCTGATTTGGCTCAACAGTAACAGCAAGAGAAAACCTCTCCTTTAACACATCTATAACCTCTTCTAATGATTTTCTAGGCATGAAATCATATCGTGGATTTTTCATGGTAGGGTTACAGGGACTAGGGTTTGTATTGAAAAGGAGAGGCGACTCTACTGTGCTCTCAAGTATGGTGAAGTTGTTTCTACACAGGAAATCTTCCCAAGTATCCCCAATTTTAGCTAGATGTGACAATAACATAATTCAAATAAGATGATGGTGGAAAAGGCTAGACAGAGGGTTTAAACTATGTTTTTGATAACGCTTAGAAATTTATGCAGGCTCATAAACATATAGGAAGTCGTATTTAACTTAAACCATATAAAAATCATTAATAGGAAGATGTGATACAAGAAAAATAAGCCATATCTACCCTCACAAGTTATGAATTGCTTAATAATTAGAACAAGGCCATGCCACCGGGGTTTTAAGAGAGTAATCGATGTACCTTTAGGGAATCATTTTGATTTCTTAGAGACCATGAAAAGACTCAAGGCACGACTTCTAATTTGGCATTTTTGAACCATATTTCTCCATCCCGTGACAGTCTTGTAGCTCATGCTATAGAATCCTCGGTTACTTCGAGTTGCAAATCCCCAATTTTAGCTTTAGAGACATCAAACAATTCAACGAATTCCTATGCAACTGCTAGGTTATAACCCTCAAACGTTTGGATGAAAATGTCCCAGCCATGTGCCTGTATTTTTCTTATGGCATCGCCATGAGCAAGGAGGGCTTGCGAGCCATTAGGTTCAATTCTGACTATGGGAGCCATGGGTGTTATCACACAGACACAGTAAAGACAAAGAGAGGTGTGTTTTTCTTTCCAATACACAAACATTAGGAAGAGATCTGTAAAATCGGAAGAGGTACGATACCTACAGGCTTGGGAGGCTATCATACTTGGTAATTTGAGCTTTGAATGGCTAAGGACTAGAGGATGGGCAGGCTTGTAAACCACTCTGCACAATGAGCACTAAACTTAAACCATTACCTCTTACCTACTCGAATAATGAATGGGAGTGTGAATTATGAAGGACAATAGGATGATGTGGAATTGTAAGTACATCAGTCTTGTACCAGAGTGATAGGATTGTGATACGACTGGTAAGAGAAATATTCATATTTTCAATTTAACCCAAGGTTCTGCGCCATCAAACATATCAAATGTAAAAATCATATAATCAACCATAGATGAGACTCAATTGCATCTCCCAAAGTGAATAAATCAATGGTAATGGATCAATCAATTAGCTTACAAACTTTGAGATTTATAAACATATAGATTCCCTTTAGGTGTAATCCCTTTAGAAAAAGAAACAAAGAAATTACAAACTGTAAAATGATTACCCAAGCCAAACTTTTTTTTTAATTTCATGCTTTCAATCATGAAATCAAAACAAATGATAGATTGAAAAAAGAAAAACTCTTATACTCATCTACCCCAATGAATCTCCTCAAAACCAAAAGATAGAAACGTTTATAAGTATAAGGAGGAGGAAGATGCAAAAGTATTTTATCCCTTGGTGATGACATTTTAAAATGATAAAATTTGATAGAATTGTTGGCTACCAACAGGTTGCCATGAACATTTTCATTAAACAGTCTTCAGGAAACTTAACCCCAAGCTTGTGTACATGCAAATGAAATTTGAACAAATGCATAACAACATCATCTCCTTTTTTATCTTTAAATAATGGGAGATAATTCAACCAATTAACATGGGGCATAGGGTTTGGAAAACCAGGAATACCAAATCTGTCCATAGGAGCATACATGTATTCTATTCTTGAACTCATCTTGATTTCTGGATTCTGCTACCAGTGGAGTCTTTAGATCAGCTTCGAAACTGTTTGGAGTCACCAGGTGAATAATTCAGCCTTCATGTGTTTGATCACTGTCCACCATCAGTAATCAAATCTGGAACCTGATACACTTTTCTAAGGAATCTGAAATGTTCTTCCCTAGTATGGTCGCCACTATGTTAGCACTCTATAATTTCTAAGGCTGAGGAAGAAATAGACATAGGTAACCACAAAACCACTTTTGAAATAGGGATCTATCCATGCCTACTTCAAAGAGGGATATATCTATCTAATTTAGCTATGTTCTTTTGAAATTTTAGGCTAGTTATGATAGTACACGACTTTTGTGCTTGATTTGAAATATCTTGTTGATTGAATGCTTAATTTTCCATTGGGATATGGAGTCTGTCTTTAAAGATAGGGATCATATTTAATTTTTATAATCTTTTCTCCACAGGGAAGGATAGTAAAACTGTTTGGATATGATTAAATTAAATTAAATGAATGAAAATAAAAGAGGGAAAAATCCACTAAGTAGAAGAGCAGTTAAGAATTATTTTACTTAATTTCATATGAAAACATGAAGATCATTGAAAGACCAGAAACAGAGTACACTGAGATAAATTATGTTCATTAACTTTCTTTGAATGATTAGAATTGGAAACACATGCAATGTTTACACAGAATGAAAAAAATTAGACAAAGAGAGAAAACACATCACCGACAATCTGACATGATAATCATGTAAATAAGTCCATTTTATTACTGGTCGATCCTTTGAAAATTTACACAGTAGCTTTTGGATGCAAAAATTACTGGTCGATCCTTTGAAAATTTACACAGTAGCTTTTGGATGCAAAAATAAACCCATAATACTTCAAAATGAGAAGTATTTATAACTTTATTTAAAAAGATCTTCTCATAAATGAGAAGGATATATCTAATCTAAATATATATCTAATTACAAAAATAAAGGAATCTTTTAGATCTGTTCAGACTTCTGGCACTGTTTTAATGGAAGTTGTTGATGATTTGTTCTTTGACTTTTTGTTGCATTGTTGGTCTTTGTTGTTGATTGTGGCTATTTGTGAAAATATCGTGCATCGAAATATGGTGGCTACTATGTGTCGTCATGCCACTGACATATGCAATGAGGTTGAAACTACCTCCATGAAATTTGTTTACTATCCTCTCATCTTTTCCTTATGTCCCTTTTGAATTTTTTGCCTCTAACTCTGAAAAAATATGGTCCAAAGAAGTATTTGATTCTCCGACTCTGAGATAGATGTGTAAAATATGGGGTAAGTTTTGTATATCATCTTTTTATGAGAAAAAAATTCTCTTGGTTTTTTGAAATTAATCTCCAGTTGTCCGAGATATGGGTTTGAAAAATATGTCTCAAACAAGAAAATCCTGAATCTCGAAAAATAGGGCTAAAAAATGCTCTCATTTCTCCCAATATGTAAAATATATGAGAAATATGGGAAAGGTTATTGTTACATGTCCCGTGTTGAGAAAAAATCTCTTTTTGTTTCTCAAAATTCATCGTATTTTTCACGTAAATCGCCTCCGAAAATAACTAGTAGACTAAGTGCAAAAAACGGTTTTTAGTTGGGGAAAGGTGGTTTTCGGAAGGGGGGAGGTGGTTTTCGGAGGGGGGTTGGATGGTAAGTGGTTTAGAAGGGGGGGTATGAATTTATGGGAGAGTGACATGTGGCGGGGTGGTTTCTTTTTAATTTGGGATGGGATGACATATGAAGGACGAGAGGTAAGTTTAAATGTTTTTTTTTTTGTTTTAATTTTTTATTATTTAGTTTTGTTTTATATGTATTTTTTATTATTTGTTTTGATTTTATTTGTTTTTGTTTTAATTTTTATTTGTTTAGTTTATTAATTATGTTTCTAATTTTATTTTTTTAATATTTTAATAATTATTAATTACTTATTCAAAAATAATTATTTATTAATTGTTTTAATTTATTATTAAAACTATTACTTATTGCCCTAATCTAAGTACTAACATGCTAATCTAATTTACTAATTATCAATCCTTAACAATGTTCACTAATACTTATTAACTTATTGTTTTTCATTTATCCTAAGCTTGTCCAACATTAGTTTCGTGCAGGAATGATTGGTGGGCGAGATGTGGCGAACAAGATGAATGGACAGGGGAGTGATCGACACAACAGTGAATGAAGGATTGGGAAAAATGGATGGAAGGGCAAAGTCATCCGAGGAAACCAGTCAAGTCATGAGATTTATTCATGAGAGCAAAAATAGATGGAAACTGAATAATTAGATTTCCTATAATTTATAGGACCGTAACAACCTGGAAAATGCACCCTTTCTCATTTGTTTATGCTTTTCCGATATCGTATAGAATACGACGAAAAGAGCATATGCAGATTCAAAGGAGTAGCAACCCAGAAACAAAAAATAGAAAATCGAAATAAAACTGAAATAATACTCTGCAAACATTTAAAATGGGCGTATTCAGGATTTATATCTCCAAATCTGACTGAAATGGTCATATCTTGGGAAAAAAGAAACATTTTCGAGTGAAAAAAAAAAAATCATTCCTGACTTAAGCAAACACTACGAATGCAATGGAAATCCTCTCATCCTAGAAATGTATGGAAATGGTAGAAACTAGAGATGAGGCAACTCGGCTTCACGATATCGATCTACAATGAGAGAGGGTCTTCAAACAGGCTATGATACCATGTTCGACAACACAAGTATTCCAAAAGAGGATGAAAATCTTCAATAACCGCTCACACAACTAGATGAAAGATCAACACACCGATATTTTGACATGGTAAAACCCCTACGTGGAAACATCCATGGCCCTAACCAACGTGGTTACTTGGAGAAATGCATTAATGCAAAAGAAAAATATTACAAAGATATTTACAAGAGAGTTTCTCACTATCGATCATCGAAAAATGACCCTCCATGCTCGTTAAATAGAAATCATGGACCAATCAGATGTTAAGCCACAAATCAATGTAGTCGTTAATATTGAGGAGAACATGAACTGACAAATCACTCTATGTCGGGAACATATCGTTCCTGTCAGATTTACTAACTAAAAATGCATACTAATTCATACTAAAGAAACAAAATAAGAAACACACTTTTAACTAACGACACATTAGACCAAGTAGATCTTAACTAAATTTTAAGTGTCTAAATATCCTAACAACATAAAAGTTCACTAATTAGGATTTTCCATCAAATTTTCATTTATGTGTTGTGCTATATTTCTTTACATGATATGAGAGCTCCTTTAATATTAAGGACTTGGTAATTCCATGGTAGTGTTCCATGGGAGATGAAGTATGAGTTGAGATGATGGTGCTAAGATGCACATGAAGAAAATCAAAACAAGCTACCTACACCAAAAAAAATATAGATTTAGATTGATTGGAAGGTGAGGAATTAAAGATTGAACATGTAATGGAAAATAAAAGAGTGATATGTGACTCGATCTCATGAAAATCAATGTCAATCATAACAAGAAATTTTCCAGGTAAACACACATAGATACAATTTAGATCTAATTTATCACAAAGAAAATCTACAGATCAATGTATTTACAAAGTATTTTCTATTGTATATCAAATCAACGTTGAGGTTTCGTGCACCATGTATAGGCATTCACTATTCAAAATCTCCATGTATTTTCATTTAGGATCCCATGGATCTATGATCTATAGTATATGATTTTCATAATAATCAACATTTAAATCAATATGCACCAGTGATCTAGATAACGATACCAATCTAGCAAACTGTTGTAAAAAAAAATATAGAGACCTTCTAAACATTTAGCACCATATTTGATTGTATTCATATATTCCACTATAGATCCTAGCAATTTCTCATTTTGACCTTCAACTGGAAATTTGTCACAATTTTTTATTTTCACAAAAGAAGCGAACAAATAGTTTGCAATGTAATCGATGTCATTCTTAATGACAATAGAAATTATAATTTGAATCTCCCTATCACTGCTGCACCTTAACAATATTATTGTAAAGCTACAATTTCTACACAATTCATGAAAAGAACAAGATCTACTCGAAGGCAGGTTGTGGATAAAACCCTGGCAGAATATAAAATTGGACTTCTCCCATTTCCAAGAATCCGCTCCTGCAATTAGTCATGGGATCCATGGAGATATGAGATATTTTTTCCATCGTCATTTTTTTCTATTTAATCTATTACCCATGTCTATGTGTGTGAAAGGAAATTTGTTCGTGGATTACATAGGTGCCTTGTTCAAAGGTTTGAAATTCTCAAATGTGCCCAGCCTTGAAGTTTCATTTTAGTTTGTCCTTCAACTCACGTGGAATGCCTAACACAACCAATCTCCCTCCATTATCTATGCCCATGCAAAGTCCATATGAAGAGTAGAAGCCCCACACAATCCTCCAAGTCTTATGCTTGAGGCAACTCAGATCTGCATCCCAAGTGATCAACATTCTCCAAAATTTATTTTCTAGCTCGTGGTTGATTGCAAATCAACGACGACACATATGCTATTTAGTGGTTTGTTTAAAGAGTTATTTAATCACTTGTCGTGTGATTGTACGCACATCTGGAGAAACAAAATGCATGAAATTTTTATTTATTTATTTGGGACTTGTTGCAACTATTGAATGCAAAATCACATGAATCAAAGGTTCCTCTTATCTTTTCACATGATTTGCATGGATTTGAGTTGTATGAACAAACCAAAATAAATTTCTCTTCATGGGATTTCCTTCCTAAATTCCTACTACCACCACTAGCGATCACATCTTCCCACTGCCACTTACCAACAAAGCCAAACAAAATCATGAGTGGAATTCAAATTTATGGGTTGCTTCTATTCAATATGGAAATAGTTTTCAAACCACTGGTATGAAATTGTGTTGGCACCTAAAGTTGTGGGTAATAATCACATGCATGCACAAGCGAAGTTTTGTGTGTCTGTTCAGTTTTTGTGCCCACTCAAGAAGTTGCACAGTGGGTGATAGCAGGCGCATGTGCTAGTTCATGTTTTGTTGATGTATGCCAATACAAGTTCTACTAAGGAATGTCGGTCTGTGTTTTGTGTTGCATGACAAAAAGTAAGAAGACATCACATGCATGCTAGAATCAAGAAAATAATCTTAGGAAATATTTCCAAAACATTACTTTAGGCATCACGAGAGATTGTGGATTAGTAAGGGGATGAGATGGAAAGGTAGTTAATACTACCACGACTCCAAAGAGGCTACATGGACTACATGCGAGTGATAGAATCGTGTGGGAATGGAAGTCAGAGGAGCGATTGGGGAAGAACTGAAAGTGATAGAGTAGAGAAAATAATAAGATAAAATGGAGGAATGATGACAGAAAGAGGGTTACGCAGTTGTCTAGTTAGTTAGCTAGTTGGTTGGTAATGTGTTGAGAAGAGTTTGGCTATGTTTTGTAATGCTTCTAGTTGTGAGTTTGTCTTTGTAGTATCTGCAGAGTATAATAAAGGGTGCATGGCGCTATGTAATGTAATTTTGGGAGAATGGATAAGAGCGCAGGGCATTGTTGCTATCAATTGTTTAGTTTCTTAATGTGTGTCTATAATTGGTTGAATGAAGATAATAAAAGAGGCGATTATTCCTCTTCTATGATGTGTTTGGTATGTTTCCATTGAATGTATGTGCTCATGTTACATGTTGTTAATTATTAAATATAATGAAATGGAATGTATCAATGCTACCCCACATGTATTCCTATGTACTTAATCCTTCATCACCAACAAAATACCATATAGTCTTTGTGATTCTCAAGGCATCTTGGGTGAGATGTTCTTAGTGTTTGGTTGGGTATTGATATGTCGACACCTTGAGGTTTTTGTTGGTAAACTTTGGACCAACCTTGGGTCTTTAACCCCCCCAACGTTAATAAGGAAGTGTGCAACCATAGAAAGAGCCAACAAATTGCAATATTTTTTGGGTTACAGTGAAATGTTTTTGTGAGAAGCTTGGACATTTATTTTTTCACCCATTTTCTCAAACATTAAAAGTTTTAAAGAGGAAAGATTGAGAAACTTAATAAAATTGTTTATTTTTTGAGTCGTGTTCTTGGTCAGTCCTGAAATAGAATAGGAACTGTGCAGTGGTGAGTGATCTAGATGGCTACTTTGAGTCTAATTTTTAATTTTGAAATATTGAAAATATCCTTGTAATTTTTCATACAACCATACACACATTGGAGTCCAAAGCAACTTCATGCAATTTGAGCATAATTAATTCCAATCGATTTCATGCAATTGAGAAGTTGCAACACATAATCAAGAAATCAAAATTTAAATCACATTAGTAATTTTTAGTATTCAATGAGAAATCAACATTAGCATCAATTCAACATCAATTTTGAACAATGTACTTGCAATAGTTTAAGTGTCAAACCAAATAAAAATTGAATTATATTATAACTTGCAAATATTCTTCTTTTGTAAGTTTACTTATCAAGATGAATTAAACATATTGGGGTGCATTTTCGATTGAACCCGACACTTGTGACTTGATTGAGTTATTGTAATTATGAGTCTACAATGAATCAATTCAGTTATTGAATTATATGCAAGATGGAGTTGCAAGAATCTCATTTTTGTTGTCAAGTTAATTGTAATCTAGACCTACCTACACAAGTAGGTTCCATTCAGTTTTTCAAATGGAGAAAAGTCTATAATTATTAGAGTTATTGAATACTCTAATAATCAGCGCTGAAGACAACACAGTGTAAATCAACAAAGAAACTCTAAATTTGTTGCTAACTTGTTTGCAAGTGATGCAAGCTAAAGTTAAACTGAATGAAACTCATACTCAACTTATTCAAGTTGAACTCTAGTGAAAGAATCTTCATCATTGTGAACTTGTCCTTGTTCAAAACAACCACTTTTTAATTAACAATCCACTTATGATCAACTCAATGAAACAACTTCATATGCAGATGAAGATCAAGTTTTTTAGGAATAGGTTCAACTTTCATTTTCCAATACCATCATCAGAACTTGGGAATAAATTAGGAATAATAAGTAAAGAATGAGACTTGGATATGATAAGGAAGTAACTTTTCATATTTCAGATTATTCAAATCCAATCCACTTCAACAGTGAAAGATTTCTTCAAGAAGTTTTAGCTTCACTTGTTCAAGTTCAACATCAGAATGCTAAGTGCCAACATTGCAATTGAGTTGGTCATATGGATGATCAATGTTTTGATCTCCATCTTTGTTAGTATTGTGGCCAGAATAATCATTCATTGAGCAGATGCAGGGAGTATAATGATAAAAAACTCCTACACCTTAATGGGGGGAGTACATGAATGCAGTGAAAATAGTAATGGTAACCCAAAACCACCAAATCCAGTGAAGATGGTTAGTAGTAAACCAAAAAAATGACACATGGTGATGAACTAGTTAAGGGTAACCCACAAGAAAAACCATGATGTCTCTCGTTTCAACTAACAAAGGGGGAATGGAAAATTGATGATGGATTTTAGACTTAAAGTTTTGACAACAACAAACACATAACATTATTTAGATGGAAGACCTATAAAATGCCAAATGGGCAAAAACAACAAAAAGAACATTGCATAGATCAAAAAATTGATCTACAAACAAATCAACGAAGTTTCAGTATGGAATTTGGAACTTCAAATCATCATCGAATCAACATTTGGGAAGATCTAGCATGGAATCTGGGCTCCCGCCATTCTTCTCTTTGGGATACATTAGGATGTTATTTGACACCTAAAAGTGTCAAAATTGGTTGGTGGTCATCGCAAATCACCAGATTCAGAGAGCACTTTAGTGAATCACTTAATTGTGAATCATCACAATGTTACGTGCCAAAATTGGTTAGTGGTCATCACAAACCACCAGATTCAGAAAGCACTTAAGTGAATAACTTAATTGCAAATCATCACAATGTTAAGTAATTAGGAAATGTTCAAACATTGCAAGCTATCCACTTCCATATTTCATCTTCTTTTCAATTCATTCCAGATGAACCATCCACAATCCAGTTTTGACAGTTTTTTCAGGGAAATTGTTCATTGAAGCTAATATCAAAGCATTCTGAAAGTTTCAGTACATTGTATTTTGCATTGCCTCATTGATATAGAGATAGAATTGTGATTGAGGGGGGGAATGTTAGCCTATGACTTAGCTTGCCAATCACTAAGTCTTCATGTCACTTTTAATTGTATTATTCATTTATGATATTAGTCATTTATCCTCAAATGATGACTAAGTGAGTTAGTTAAGATTTATTAGCCCAGTCACCATGCAAAGTGTTAGGATCTAGACTAAATCTCTCTTTGAGGTGACATCACCCATTATACAGTATAATTGTAACTTTGGTGTGAATATATACAAGTTGACTAGTTAGCCTTTTCCATCAATTTATTGTTCATGTATCGTGTTCTATTTCTTAACAATTACCCAATATTTTTTTTATCATTGTTACTTTTTCTATATAAATACAATTTTAAAAAATTTAAGTAATCTTTTATCTTCTTAAAATTTAATAAATTAATTAATCTTAATGAATCTTTATCTTCATCATCATAAAAAAACAACTTAAAACATTTATAATAGATACTTGATGCTTGCTATTATTACATAATATTGGACAATATTAAAATACATCAAAACAAAATTCCACATCAATCATGGTGGAACCTTGCAAAATTGTTGGTCTACGAAATTGAATGCGGGCCACCACAATTAACAACAAATTCCTTCAATGATAAGTTGGTGAAGTGCGCGTTAATGACAAGTTAGTGAGGCGCATGCCAATCTCTTTTTACGAACAACTATTATCATGAAATGATGGATGAATCTCATATGGTTGGATTTTAAATTACATTTATTTTCTTTCGTCCAAATGCCGGTGTCCAAAATAATAAATAAAAATAACTTAGGGTTTCCCGTCCATTTCTAACCCTCCCGAAATAATATTCTAAAGAATCTCGGTCAAATGTCTTTTATATGTTCAAACTACATAAAGCATGTTGGCGTGGCATCAATCAGCTTTCATTGACTGTAAAATACAAAAGATGATGACTAAGGCCCACGTGGGTGATGCCATTGCGTTTCACTCTTTTTCACTTTGTTAGGATGGTATGAAGGAAAACATCGTGGGTCATGTGTTTATATATAGAGAGAGAGTTTAGTTACCTAAAGAATATGATATTTATTTTTTTAATTATTTTCGATTTAAAGTTTATAGTCTTCTTTTATGCTAAGTAGATAATTTATATAATATCAATAATAATTTTATTTAGGATTGTATTACCTTAGGTGGATTTATTATCAACTTTATCTAAGCATTACATTCTTTGAGACAAATGAGTAGGGTCATGGTCAAGTAAATCTGTCATTAAGAAAAGCTTGGACTCATTCAAGCATAGGTATTCATAAACTTTCAAACTATGTTCAGAATCAATCTAAAGAGGCACATAGTGTTAGGGTTCTAACCCGCACATAGGTAGAACAATATATTTGGATGTAATAAAGGTCAA
>CBVK0100543484.1:0-17600 GCA_900067695.1 Picea abies | reverse complement strand
CTGTAAGCTTGGATTCACTAACCACTTATTGATTTTAAGAAGATCAACCTAGCTTGTTTTTTGAATGGCTGCAAGAGTTTCCTCTTTGCTCTTTATAGAGTTCTGCTAGTTCATTTCTATATCAATTTGCCCCATGGCTTCCGCAATATCACTTTCCTTAAGATCAATTAGTCCTTTGTCTAATAACGACACCGCTTATAGGAAAGCCTCTTTTACTTCTCTGGAAAATCTTTTGCTTTCTGCCAGATTTGTCTCCAAGACCTTTAGAGCCGTATCACCTCTTATTTGTTCAGACGGGGAGAGCAAAGGAAAATAAGGGCCATTATCTTTATGTACCAATACGATGGATTCTTGAAACTTAACTCAGGTTGAGCATGCCTCTACTCACTATAACATCCATCTGGCTACTCTGGTCATCATAAATCTCTGCCCTGTGCTGATGTCCCAAAGTGGGGACATTACAGAGCAGGCCTCTCTTTCTTTGATGTAGATGTCCTTCAGAGAAATATCTACTACCCAGTAGCACTTTTGAATAACATATATCTTCAGAAAGAGGTCTTGTTGGGTAGCTTCCAACTTCTCATTTATTTCCAATGCTTGAATTTGGTAGGCCAAAATTTCTATCGAGGTACCTTCAGTCAGCTTCAATCTAGCATGCATTTGTCTTATAAATTCATCATGTTGAGTGATTAGACACTGGTTGGTTTGTGAAATCTGGTGGTTCTCATCAAGATTGGCCCAGAGTTGTTGAATTTGTTGTTGTTCTGATCTTCTCGAAGTCTTGACTCATTCTATCCCGGAAAGTGTGTTCAACGGTGTATATCTTCTTTTGTAATTGTTCTACCAACGAACACATTTATCGTAGTTTTTCAGCCAAATTGTCCATAGACCATTGATTGGTAGTGGCAAAAACAGCTAATGAACCTACAAATTCTTTCGCGAATTCTGTGTCATATCGATCATTCTTGTCATACACCATTCTCTGCCTTTTAGTTATCAATCCATCTTTCTAGTGTGATTCCTTTCTCACGATGGCCTTCTTTTTCTTACTAAAGAAGAAATCTGAGGGAGGCATCTCTTCAAGTGAGATGGGGGTAAGATCACTTACAAAAATAATTTTGGAAGTAGGGTTTCCGAAGCTGGATTGCAGAGGAGTAAGTGATGTAATGGGAGAAGCAATCTCTGTGGAATGTTGCTACTCCATGGTATTTGAGATGCAAGCGGGGGTAGTTGGTGATGACGGATGTGCAATTTCTCCTTGCTTTAGATAAGCTTTGAGTTGAGCTAGTTCTTGGGGGCTTAGTTGTCATGATAATGAGGCTTATAGTTATTGTGTCAAAACCTCAAAGCTCTTCGCGGTTTCATCAACCTTGTTTTTACCAGAGTGCTCTAGTTCAGAACCTGTAGGCATAGATTCCTATGCAGGAGGAGCGGCTATCGACTCTCCTTGTAGTACCTTTGGAAGATTGTTTTGCCTATGCCTTTGGAAACTAAGGAAACCAACTTGTTGATCTAGGGATGGGGTTTGGAATATGTTATGTACCTCTTCATAAGATCTAACTCCCCTGAATATTTTGTCATATGGGGAGTTTTCATGCACATATCTTTTCATGTTGAATTGGGCCAGGTGGTTTTCTACAATCTTGTGTGGATCGTGCCTTTTGAATTCGATGTCAACCAATTTGAAACCTTCCAGAGTTACAACCTCCACTTTGGAGTGACCGAAATATAGTAATGAAAACATGGCAACTTGAATAGGGAAAGTTGGCCATACCTTTTTATGCACTTCCTTCATCTCTTTGTTGATGTCTCCTATTACTGTCTGGTAGGCCACTTCTATGCAAACCATCCATTTTGGTAAAAATCATGGGAGATCATGGGGAGGGATCGAGCATCCAAAAATTCTGATATAGGAGAAATTCTCCTCAATAAAACAATCTACTAGCTTACCCAGATTTCCCATAATCCTATCTAAAATTCAAGGAGGCGGGTAGCCATGTAGGGCTGTATGAACAAGAACCACAACATTGTGACATATTTCATAAAATAAGTCCTTGGATTTTTCTTCCCATAGCCTCAAATGGTCGAAATGAATAAGCACGACACTGGTCGGGGTCCATCTCTAATTCATCAATGGGAAAGGCATCATGAAACAGATAACATCCATGATATAAGTTGACATGTAAAAGGGGTCGGGTTGTCCTTTTGATTCTGTTGTTTTGTATTCAGCGATTTCCTTGGCCAAGTTATCAGAAAAAAATTTGGACTAGTTGAAAGTGTAACCCTCTGCCACCTCATGCATAATGGATACCCATTCCATAGAGAAATGAGTAGGGATATTCTTCCCAAACAGTCTACATAGCATCATGGCTACATATATCATGTGTGAATCCAAATATGTTGTGGCATATATACCATGAGCATCTGTCTGAACCTCTCTGGGTGTCCCCACCAAGACTTGACTATATCATGACCTCTTATGGCGTACTGGACGCATTCCTTTTGCTCAAACTCCAAAATAAGTGCAACATTGTATGTGTATTTAGGATTAGGAGATATCTTATACATTACTTGCATATGTTCGGGTCCGAAATAACTAACGATGACCTTATGATGGTTGATGATGGTTATGGCTTGGATGTCAACCTGCTCCAAGGCCCAACTTATCATGTCATTATAAGGCGCCTTGGTCGTGTTTCTATCTTGTGCAGCTCCGACTATGCTATGTGTCTAAGCTTGGTAGTAAAAGAATCATCTTCTTCCTCGCTGATGCCCTCTAGACAGTTGATGATTTCCCATTCCAAAATTTTGAAAACCTGTGTCTAGGTTTTAGTGGTGTCTATGGCTCGGGGAGTGGTATCAGAGAGAATGTCTACATTTGGGTTTGAATCTTCTCTGGATGCAATAGGATTTTTCATCATTTTCCATGTTTCCATAATCTCTAATAAATCGAGTGAGGTTACCTGTTGCAAAGAAAATCCGTGAGATTTTTAAACTGATAAGAGCTTGCTAATTGCACAAAGTGAAAATGAATTCAAAATCCAACTGCTTATATTCAAATAAGATACATTAATTTTCGTATAGCTTCACTGACGAAAAATTTATTAGCTTTGATAGGAATGTCTACCTGGAGATCCATGATCCATTTCTTGAATCATTACCCTAAATTAGTTATAAATGCCATCAATATTCAGCGGTTCGTGTTCGGGAGTTTTAGATGAGGCAGAGTGAGAATTTCCCGAATCCTGAATCTACAAAGGTTAATCCTTGGATAATCTCTTTTATACTAATCTTTATACGTTTTCTATATGTTCTTTATAGAAAATGCAATTCCCCAAACCAATAGCTAATCTTTATATGTTTTCTTTATACTAATCTTTATACGTTTTCTATGTTCTTTATAGATAATCCCAAAAATTTGATACTAATCTTTATACGTTTTCTATATGTTCTTCTATAATGCAAATGTAATTCCCCAAACCAATAACAATCATCCATGTGTATTCACCACCAATAGCAATCAATGGATAATCTATACACCATTATCCATTAGCCCATATGTATTCACCATGCAGACCAGTAGTAATCAACAGAGAATCCACAGACCAAAAAGTGAAGGGTTGAAAGAATTTAATGTGACTGAATGGTTTCAGATGCAATGAAAACTTCAAATTCGATCCTGTACGTGAAAGAATATAGTGCTACTGATTGGACTTCGCATCGATCCTGTACGTGAAAGAATTTAATGCAAGTGAATGGAGTTCACATGCAATGAGTGTAGATCCGACTTTGGAGTCCACCCGTTCCTATATAACGAAGGCTATGCCATTGTATTTCTCACCTCTTGCTTACCAAATTTGGTCTCCAGTTGAGTATTCCCGTCCTAAGGTATATTAATGTTACGTTTTTACTTTCTATAATATGCAAACTTAGCTTTGTAATGGTATTGTAAGTTGTAGGTATACTTGGTGTTACAACTATACTTTTTTGTTGAGCAGATTTCACAGCCAACAACATGGGTTCAGAGCAAAGCAACCAAGGCGCCAATTTCAACAACCATGTAACACACCTTCCCCCTAGGTTCTCTTTTAAGGGGTGCGACATCAAAATTTTTGTTTCCCTTAACTCTCTCTAGGTTCCGCTTTCACCAAGGTGTAGGTTCTTCCAAACCCATGGGCTCTTTCTCAGGCCCTTTGAAGGATTTGAACATCAGACACTAGCTTTCCATGCTAGGCCCCTTCCTTCATATGACCTTGGGTTGTGCCCAGGCGCCAACTCAAAGGCGCTTCAGAGCTTCTGACTCTGGGTGTTCTCGACAAACCAAACTCCAAATCCGCCTAACTATGAACTCGCGAACACCCACAGACCAAATCTATGTTCCACACTTCTTTCACAACTGATGACTGAGATTTACTTCAGGACTTCAGCATTCAGGAGTTTTGATGCTCTAAACACCTCTTTCCTCTGAATTTCTCCATACCCAAAGTTACAGCTCTAGTGCCACGTGTTTTCCCCAATCAACGGTCGATATCCATCCTTTGCCCCGCTTTGGGAAACTTGTTGTCAATGCTCCTCCGCGTTCTTTCTTCTGGAGTACCAATCCTCTGAAGTAATAGATCTCATGCCACATCGTCAATCTAACGGTCCAAGGGTATCTATGTGACCGATGTGATCTATGGATCCAAACTTCCGTTCAAGGGTCCCTTGGGTCCCATTGTGTGCCACTCCAAGAGGGACACCTGGAAATGTTGTCACTCGACACATGGCCCCCCACATGATCTCGACGTAATACACGCATCCCCATGATCAAACGGTTGTGAGGGATCCTAAAGAATCCTTAGATCCACGGTTCACATTAACTTCAAGACTTCGGGGGTTTTGGTGTTACCAAACCTCTGTCCTCCTAAAGTGTTCAACGTCAGGCTAACTATATCGTAGATCCAACGGTTGGGATAGTTCCTGGGCATCTTCAGATCTATGACCTAGATTAACTTCAGGACTTCAGGACTTCAGGGAATTCACCTTCTGTGCGGTGAATATGCTCAATTCGTCAGACTCGTGAAGTCTGAAGGGCTCTAAGGGTTAACGCCCATGTTCCTTCTCCAGATCCCATGATCGTGAAGAACTTTATCTCCTCTGAACTAATATCATCCATTCATCTTCCAAACAAAAGGATCTCTCCTTTTGGGGCTTGAATCTTTCTATACTTCCTGAGATTTATAATCTCCTTAAGTACTTAGGTATTTTGCACTATTTATCCTTAACTTAACACTTAGAGAAATCTTCTGCACACCCCTTGCACTCAATTATCAACTATAGAACTTAAGGGGGTTCTTGATATCTACCCGCCTCGCAGAGACTCTGTGCATGCATGCATTACCTCTCCCGAGCTTAACAGGCTCCTTCCTTTGGAACAACTAGGAGTGTCGGCATGCACACGTGAGGCTATACCCAAGGTCAACAAATTCACAGTTCATTTATTTTAACTTGAGCCACCATGCAGCTCAGGCATTTACGTGTACAAGACAAAGAATTCCTTATTTTCTTAAATACACAATTAGGAAAAATTAAAGGGATACAGTATAACCATTGAGAAAACATGCACATCCCTACAAAATTCATAGGATATCCATCTTTAATTCACAGTTACCGCTTAAATATACATGATATGAGAATACTTATCTATTACAGGTTGTATCCAACTAAATGACTATAGGTGTTTTCCTTTCCACCCAACCATAGGCTCAAAGTCATTCATTCTTAGTGCTTTGGCCACCCTCGTTCCAAGCCATCATATCACCAGGTAATTTATGCCAATTCTCCACGATCCTTTCTCTTTCACATCTTCCACGAGTTTTATCAGGTGCTTCCTTAGAATCAAGCTCATGGCCTTCTGCTCAGGTCTCATTCTCTGCATACTCTCAGATATTTCTCTCTCTTTCATGGCCTTGGCGAGGTTTATCAGATGCTTCCTCAACATCAATGTAATGTTCCCAAGCCATTATGACATGAACATCATGACTTTGGTGCATTTTTAAACATTTACTGAGTGTGGTATTTCCTCAAACACTTTGCTTATTATTGTCTCTTAGGTGGCGCTAGGATTATTCTGATGGTTTTATCATGTGTTTGCAGCAATAGACAAGAAGATACAGTAATGGAACATACCTCAACCATATGAAAGATCAACAATATGATAGACAAGACAAAATACCTCAGATCTGTTATTATTCATAAATAGAAGAAGCCTTTGAATACAAGAATGATGCAGATATGGAATGATCAATAGATGGATCAAATACACATGACAAGAGCTACTACAAAATGCTCTGATAAGATAATGCAAGCCTCCAAAGGCTGAATAAAAATGAAGAAAAATGAAAGAATAGATCTGAGTCATATGAAGTGACAAACCCCCAAGATGGAAGATGCCACACCCTATTGGAACACTGAATAGCCTCAATAATTCGACCCTGCTGCCAAATATGTCCAATCACTTTGGTAAATATGTCAAACAATAGATCAGGTAAAGGCAAGAACAACCCAGGTGCTCAAATCTCCAAGATCCCTCTCAAACTCATGGATCTGACTCTCCTCCAAGGAATGTTGCACCTCCTTGGATGCCTGAAAGAATAGATAATTTGGCCTCCCTCCTAGAGACCTCCAAATGCTCCACAAAACCAATAGAATGATAGATCGAGGCTCAGTTACCTCCCTGGTGAAGTCCCAAGCGAAAAGATGAATATTTGATCTACCAAATGGATGAAATCACTTTCTGAAGTGTGCTCCTCTCCTCCAATTCGTCCCATGCATCCAATAAATCAATTGTGGCATAAAAATCCTCCGGAATGCACTAGATCTAATGGCCAAGACCCTGCAATGAAAATCCAGATGCTAGAATCTCCAGAAGCCCTGCCGATGACCTGTAATTAATCTCCCTCAACGGATGGTGCGCCCCCCTTGCTGGAAACCCCCAATGGTGTGCCCTACTTCTCTTCCTATGCATGTGGCTAGTGTAGAACCCTCTTGCACTGAATAGATCCAAACTAGAATGGTGTGGAGGAGTATTACATCCCCGAGACCAAGATTGGGACAAGCTAGGTCGAATATTTCACCATCGAATCGTCCTCTAGGGTTTGTTAAATAAAATCCCTCAAAACACCCAAGGTATGGGCTCTCTAGATAGAATCCAAATATAAAAATGATAAACATATATGAATGAATCCAAGAGTAGAGGCCCTTTCCTCTCCTTTGTACTTCTTTCTCACCTTGTCTCTCCAAAGTGAATTTTATTTTTAATTATTAATTAATTAATTAAATCACTTGTTGGCCCTTGACCAAGTTTTGTGGAAATGCTAGTCATGTTTGACCAATTTTGGGGACTTCGACAGGCTGGTCGAAGATGGAGTGCCAGGAGAAGTGGAGATCATGGGATCTCACCACATTTTTGGGTTTAGAGTTTATGTAAAGGGTATGGTATGTCGTCCCATGGGTTTACCCATGTTTAGGCCCCATTTGTAATGTATAAATAGATAGCTAGGCGATGTAAGAAAAGGATATAGAGACACTAGATCGAGTAGATCTAAGGGTGTTAAGTGCTAAAGTTTGTGATTGTAAAGGCTTTATCCATATTGTGTGTTGAGAACTTGCAGAGCTAATTGCAAGTGATTGTAAGAAGGCTCTATTTAGTACCAAACTCGGGGAAGGAGGATCTCATGAGCTACACACAGATCTCCTGTCCTATGCGGAGTGGGTCTTGTGGCTCTATGCATTGAATGAAGATAATAAAGAGAAGAAGAGTTGGTGGATGTAGCCCCATGCTGGGGTGAACCACGTATATCTTGTGCTATGGTTCTTTGTGCTATGGTGTTCATGTGTTGATGTGATTTATGCTTAGTGGTGTCATATTTATGTATGTTAGGTGCATCTAATAGAGTATCTTAGTGCTTAGTAATGTGAATGAATGCTAGATCTTCACTATTTCTATGTGTTAAATGCTTGAATGTGTTAGATCCGGTTGAATACTGCGTTGCTCTATAATTAGGGTTTTACCTGTTGTTGGTCACTATAATTGCTTAATTAATTTAAACAATCAAGTGCTACATAAATTTTCAACCCAAGGAAGTCTGTTTATTTCAAAGATAACCATGCACTATATATGCTCAATTCCAAAAGCAACCTAGAGTTGTAGTAAAGGAAACTATATTAATCACACTTGCCTTGAATAAACTGAAGTTATGACTTGAATTACAGGAAAGAAACCTACCTATTGCAGAGCTTAAAGAGATGATTAATCTAAAGAATCCTAGATTACATTAAAATAACAACTGCAACAGGAAAGAACAACTATTCCGTAACCAGAGAACAGAACCCTATTCTCAAGCAGGAACTCCAACACCTTGTTTCTGATTAACACACTTTCATGAAAACATTAATGCATTGAAGGCTAACTCTATCTAACAGAGAACAGGACCCTTAATCCCTTCCATTAAGCAGGAACCTTTAGCACCAGTCTCTGATTAGCACACTCATGGAAATAATTGAAAGCTGACTAATTCTACAGAGAACAGGACCCTTAATCCCTTCCTTTAAGAAGGAACCTTTAGTACCAGTCTCTGATTGACACACTCATGGAAATAATTGAAAGCTGACTAATTCTACAGAGAACATGACCCTTAATCCCTTCCTTTAAGAAGGAACCTTTAGTACCAGTCTCTGATTAGCACACTCATGGAAATAATTGAAAGCTAACTAATTCTACAGAGAACAAGACCCTTAATCCCTTCCTTTAAGCAAGAACCTTTAGTACCAGTCTCTAATTAGCACACTCATGGAAATAATTGAAGGCTGACTAATTCTACAGAGAACAGGACCCTTAATCCCTTCCTTTAAGCAGGAACCGTTAGTACCAGTCTTTGATTAACACACTCATGGAAATAATTGAAAGCTGACTAATTCTACAGAGAACAGGACCCTTAATCCCCTCCTTTAAGTAGGAACCTTTAGTACTAGTCTCTGCTTAGAAAACCTCATAAATTCATCACACAAGATTGCTAATTAAAATGATTATAAACTTCGTGAAAACAATGTAACATTCAATAAAACAAAGTTCTTAACAAGACAGAGTTCAGTAGTGTTTCAGCAAAGTAGAATTCATTAAAAGTAGTGTTTCAGCAAGACAAAAGTTAATCAAGGCATAAACATAAATCACACTAACACACTATAACACTATTGGGTGAATCTTGTGAAGAAGGTGGGCCCTCCCTTCTCACAAGATTCCCCTGAGACGAAAAGGCTAGAGAAGGATGCTCAAAACAGTCTTTTATTCATCTATCAATGTATCATATTACAATCTGAAAATGAAGTATGTCCTTCTCTCTGAAACTTTCTTAGTACATAAAACTAGATATCCTTTCGAATGATGATTTCCTCTTATTTAAGGAGGGAATCCCTTCGATACAATTGATCAAAAAATTACAGATGTATATCTGAGTCCTATTCTTAGTCAGATCGACTTTCTAAACCAGAATAGGATGTCCTAGTCTCCCGCAATAGAATGCTATTACGAGTGTTGAATGAGGCGTTGTTGTTACGGCTGTAGTGACAGTTTCTTGTTACTGTTGTTGCATGTTGTTTCGGCATCGCAAATAGCGGGTTGTTTCAGCTACGGGATTTGCGCTCTTGACTGTTTCAACACTTCTCATGTAGCAGCGATGGTTGGTGCTTGGCTCACGGTGCAGCTGTTGTAGTCAATTTGTGTGAGTTGTTGTTGACCGTGGACTGTGTAACAACTTCCTCTGTGTTTCATCATCGTGACCATGGACTGTGTAACAGCTTCCTCAACATCGTAGATCATGAACTATATAACAGCTTCTGTGTTTCAGCATTGTCGACCATGAACTGTGTAACAGCTTCTGTGTTTCAGCATCATCGACCATGGACTATGTAACAACTTCTGTGAATTGTTGTTTCAGCAACAGGCCTCAAATGCTAATCTGCAGTTTGAACTGTTTCAGCACTTATACATTTCTAATCAATGGTTAAGTATGAGAGTGATGTAAAATTATATGAAAAACAGATTAAACATATAGTAATGAGAAGAGACGTTATATACCTTTGGAAAGATAAGATAAAGTGATAATATGAGTTTAAATGTGAGTGATCAAGAGTGTAATAGTGGCAAAAAGTATGGGCAAAAAGGTACATTGTGTGGTCCTAACATCCCCCCCAACTCAAGGTGTTGCATGTCCTCAGGCAACTTCACTCTGAATCAGAGTCTGAATACTGACTCTGAGCGTGTAATTTACTCAAGTAGTAGCTGTGGGAGGTACTGTCCATTGGCACTCTGAACCCTTGGACCCGTTGTAACCTTTGCCAAGATGTTGTTTCTGTCTTCTTAGGCAACTTATAATGAATTTGATATCTTTTTATTGGCAACCAGAGGATAGGAAAATAAAACCGGTACCCTATCCAGCTTTTAGCACATTGCTGAACACACTGGATGTAGTTAGGTACCTTGAAGATTGCTACCTCAAGGTAAGTGGGGCTAACAGGATTGTATTCCTGTCTTTTCTCAGTGGATTGCTGCCAAAATAAGTTATTTGTCTGGAGGGAAGCAATCTCTATGGATTTGATGAAGTGTTCACAATCCTGAAGCACTGTTGATTGTAGCTGCTGAACATGTTCAGTCATCCCTGGTTTCTTTAAGAACTGATAATATTCTGTGACAAAGGTGGCTACATTCTGTGGTTCTGGTCTTATCCAGAGAAGGCGGTTATCTTCATTTTTCTTGGCAGCCAAGAAGTCATCTTGCCACAAAATCTGATTGTGGAGAAAGGAGGTGAATGCCCGAATCTGGATATCCCTTACAAGAGGATTAAGGTTCAGCTGCCTATTCTCGGGGATGGACTAGTTATGAAAATACGCCTCACAGAGGAGGTGCTGATCCCTAGAAGATGCTTCTGTAAAGGTTCTGACAAAATATGTTGGGTGTAGTATTGCATGGGGTCTGCCTTCTGTAATTGATTTGATCTGAAACCATGTAAGTCGCTCCATAAGAAACAAGGAGTAGTTGCAGGATGGTTTTCTTGTGGCCAATAGCTTTTGTGCCAAATCAAATACCAGGGCCAATTTACCTTTCAAATCTTTGTTCTGTTTCTTAAGGGCACGAGCTTCCTAGCGTGTCTTCTCTAAAGCTTCCCAATTTGAGTAGGTATGATTTATCCAAATTTGCCTGTACTCTTGCAGGCTTTTGGCCTATGTTGCAGCATACTCTTTCTTTCATTTTTGTATTACTGCCTACTCATCCCATGGCTGAGTTTGTGTTTCAGCATTGCAATTAGTGGGGTGAGGTAAGGTCTGAGTAGATTGTTCCACAAAAGTGTGGAGATTGATCTGGTTGGGAGGTGTAAATTCCTCAATAGGCATTGTCTATACAACCTTGTTAACAAAAGCAGGGGTTTCAATTGTTGTAATGCAGGGCTCATTCTTAATCTTGGGAGGTCCTGTTGGTTCTTGTGTTTCAGCTGTAGCTGGTTCTTGTGTGACAGCTATAGCTGGTTCTTGTGTAACAACAGGTTCTTCCTTTTTGACTACAAAAGTTGAAGGAGTAGGGGGAGCTTCTGACATTGGGACTTGAATTACCTTATAGCCTTCTTGATAGTAAATATCCCCACATTGACAACACATATATTCTTTACATGAGCTCTCTGTTGTAGTCCCTTCTGACATGGTTGTTGTATGAGCTAGGGTGTACAAATTAAGTTCCTTCTCGTATGCTTCCTTTGCCCTGGCTAATTCTTGCTTGTATGCTTCCAGTTCAGACTTTAAAAACTCATTTTCTTGCAAGACAGAGGCCATTGTTGGTTCTAGTTGAGGGATGACTGGTTCTTGTGTGGTAGTCACAGCCTCACTAGCTGGTTCTTGTGGAGCAGCTACAGGAATGGCAGTTGATTCTTGTGTTTCAGCTTCTTGATGTAAGGAAAGTAATGTTGCAGCACCCTGGACCTCTGATTCCTGTATCTCAGTGTCAATATCAGCAGCTGGTTCTTGTGTTTTAGCCACTGGATGGGTAGCTGGTTCTTGTGTTTCAACTACAGAATGGGTAGTTGGTTCTTGTGTTTCAGCTACGGAATAGGTAGCTGGTTCTTGTGTTTCAACTACGGAATGGGTAGCTAATTCTTATGTTTCAGCTACGGAATGGGTAGCTGGTTCTTATGTTTCAGCTACTTTATTTGAGACAGATGATGTCGCAACATCCTGGGCATCTGGTTCTTGTGTTTCAGTTCCCGTAGGTGGAATAGGAAAAGATTCTAGGATTTGGGAGGTTGGAAGTGTACGGGGTATTGGGGGTCTAGGGTATTTGGGGTATTAGGTTGGAAGTGTGGCTAATAATGATTGCACACGAGTGGTCATAATGATTTAGAATCTTCTCATTAACTATATCTTAACTGTATTACATAAAATTTACATACCTCGCCTTACCTTTTGATTTGTTCTGTAAACAAAATATCATTCCTGTCCATGGTAGTTCTGTAGTAGTCATGGCAGAGAATTTTGATTTATTAGATGAATTGTATCAAGGATTTGCTGACTAGAAGGATGAACTATAGTATGAGAGCATAAAAGCTTGTTGATAGATGATGTTGAAAAGTTGGTGTTTCAGCAACAGCAAAGAACGAGTCGAAACAATTGTTGGACGGTGTTGTTTCGGTGATGAGAAAATGTGAAGAACTACTGAACAATGTTGTTTCAGCAACAAGCAAAATGGGGCGAAACAATTGCTGGACGGTGTTGTTTCGTTGCTGAAGGAAGTGAAGAATTGTCGGACTGTAGTGTTTTGGCAATAGGGAGAAGGCGAAAAGTTGTTGTGATTGGTGTTTCAACAATGGGGAAAATGGTGAAAAGTTTTTGTAAATGGTGTTTCAGCAATGGGGAAAGTCAAAAAGTGTTGAACAATGGTGTTTCAGCATCAGGAAAAATGGGGCGAAAAAATTGTTGGACGGTGTTGTTTCATCGATGAAGAAGGTGAGGAATTGTCGGACTGTAGTGTTTTGACAATAGGGAGAAAGCTAAAAGTTGTTGTAATTGGTGTTTCGGTAATGGGAAAAATGATGAAAAGTTGCTGACAATGGTGTTTCAACAACAGAAAAGAAAAGGCGAAACAATTGTTGGACGGTGTTGTTTCGTCTATGGGGAAATGGGGGAAAGTGGTAAAAGGTTGTTGAATTGTGATGGGGGGAAAATGTGTGGGGTTGCTAATAGTGGTGTTTCAGTAATGAAAAAAGTCAAAAGTGTTGAACAGTGGTGTTTCAGCATCGGAGGAAAGTCAAAAGTGTTGAACAGTGGTGTTTCAGCATCGGGAAAGCTTGTCTCTTTATGAAGTAGGATCGTCCTTTCCTAGTGACCTGTGCTTCGATCGGGAATCTACAAAAATTGATTGTAACATGGTATTTCTTGACAGGGATTATTAGTAAATAAAATCTAATCTAATACTAAAGAAATTAACTTAAAAGAATTAATTGCATTGAGGGGTAGAAACCCCCTCTAAGAAGAGGTAATGGGAGTCTACCATGCATGTGGCCTTAAAATCTTCTTTGGAAATAGGGCACTGGTACAGATGAAGCCGATGACCATTTACAAGTAACGGAGTTTTGGAGTCATCGATTGTGAGGAGCCTTACTGTTCCATTGGGGAAAACAGTGTCTACTTCGTAAGGTCCAAGCCATCTTGTACGCAGTTTCCCTTGAAATTCTTTGAACCGAGAGTCATACAGTAGGGCCCAATTACCTTTTTGGAACTGCTTGTTTTTGATAGTTTTGTCATGCCATTTTGATATTTGTTGTTGAATTATGGTTGTCTGTTGAATGGCATCTAGTCTTTTCTCCTCCAATTCATTAAGCTATTGCAACCTGGCTGTCTGTGCATCGGTCAAATCAAGGTTGATAGCTAAAGTAGTCCTTAGGGTTTTTATTTCAAATTCCACAGGAAATACAACACTCTTTCCATAGACTAATTCATAGGGAGAGAATCCTGTAGTATTTCTCCAGGTAGTTCTGTAGGCCCATAATGCTTCGGGGAGCCTGTAGGACCAATCCTTTCTATTTTCCTTCACTGTTTTTGTGAGAATGGCTTCTATTACTTTGTTTGTGCTTTCCACCTATCCATTGGCTTGGGGGTGGTATGTTGTAGTCATTCTATGATGGATATGATATTCTTGAAGGGTGGCTTTGAAACCATGAGAAGTGAAAGGAGGTCCTCCATCTGTAACTAATTCTCTTGGCACTCCAAATCTAATGAAGATGTCTTTAAATAAGAAATTTATAACTGCTTCTCCGGTCGCTCTGTGAAGTGCTTTGGCTTCCACCCATTTATTCATGTAGCCTGTGCAGACCACTATGTAAACTTTTTGATTGGATGGAGGGTTGATGGGTCCTACAAAGTCTAAGGCCCATCTTTCAAATGGTTCAAGTACTATCTGGGGGTTTAATGGCATTTCATCTCTATGATTAGGTTGGCCTACTCTTTGGCAGCTATCACAGGCCCAGACATATTTCTTTTCATCTTTGAAGAGTGAGGGCCAATCGTACCCCATCCTGAGAATTTTATGTGTTGTTCTCTTATCAGCAAAATGCCCTCCACAAGGGCCATCATGACAAGATTTTAGTAGATCATGCACCTCATCTTCTCTAATACACATTCGGATTTCTTGATCAGCTCCTATATGGAAAATACACCCACTTATCCAACTATACCGAGCACTTTGATGAATGATACTTCTTTTCTCTCGGTGGGATAGGTGTGGTTGTAACTTCCCTGCAACCAAGTAGTTAGCAATGTATGCATACCAAGGTGAGTGGGCAGAAACTGCAAATAGATATTCATCAGGAAAGGAATCATCTACTGGGGTATCATCATCAGGTGTCAATCGAGAAAGGAAATCAGCAACTACATTCTCTTTTCCTGGTCTATCTACAATTGTAATATCAAATTTTGCAATAATAGTTGCCATCTAGTGACTCTAGCATTTGTGACAGGTTTGTTCATTAAGTATTTGATAGCTAAGTGATCAGTATGGACAAAAGTAGAATTGCCAGTGATGTAATGTCTAAATTTATTAATGGCATAGATAACTGCTAAGAATTCCTTCTCGGTGACTGCATAATTGAGTTCAGTAGGAGTCATATTCTTGCTGATGAAATAGATAGCATAAGGGAGATGATTTTCTTTGTGTCCCAAGATAGCTCCTATTGCAGTATCTGAAGCATCGAAGGATATATGAAAGGGAAGTGTCCAATCAGGTCCTCTAAGAATAGGAGTTGTAGATAACTGATGTTTAAGTGTATTAAATGCTTCATGGAAAAAATTAGTCCATTTGAATTCAACATTTTTCATCGGTAATACAAACAGGGGAGAACCTATTTTGGAAAAATTCTTGATAAATCTTCTGTAGTATCCATCATGTCCTAGAAAGATTCTTACCTATGTTTGGGTTTTGGGAGTAGGAAGATCCTTAATGACTTGTATCTTGGATGGGTCTACCTAAATTCCTTAAGATGAGATAAAATGTCCAAGCACTATTCCTTCACTCATCATCATATGACATTTTTCTATACTTAAGGAGAGTTGGGCTTGTATGCATCGTTTGAGTACTTTCTCAAGGTTTTGTAGTGCTTCCTGAAAAAAAAAACACCATAAGGAGTAAAGTCATCCATAAAGATTTCCATAGAGTCATTAAGCATATCAGAAAATATTCCTAAAACTACTCTTTGGAAGGTTGCTAGTGCATTACATAGTCCAAATGGAAGGACTCTATAAGCAAAGATTCCCCAAGGGCTAGTAAAACTGGTTTTATCTTGATCTTGAGGTGCAATTTTGATCTGGTTATACCCACTGAAACCATCTAAAAATGAGAAAAATTTCTTCCCTGACAAATTATCTAACACCTGATCAATGAATGGTAATGGAAAGTGATCTTTTTGAGTGGCTTTATTTAAAGCTCTATAATCCACACATACTCTCCATTTCCCATTTTTCTTAGGAACTATTACCAATGGGGAAACCCATTCACTGTCTAATATAGGATAAATAAACCCTGCATTGAGCAATTTTTGAAGTTCTTCTTTGAGGATTTCTCTTAAATTAGGGTTCATTTGTCGTTGAGATTGGCAGATTGGCCGACAATATTCTTTAATATATATTCGATGAGTACATAATTCAGGAGAGATTCCTTTCATATCTGTATAATCCCATGCGAATACTTCTTTATTTTCCAGAAGTAACTTCATTAATTGTTTTGTTTCAGCATCTGTCAGATTAGGGTTTCTGTTTAGTGTTTTGCCAGGTTCAATTTCTACTAGTATGCTTTTAGAGGAGATGGTGCTAGATGTTTGAGGTGGGCTTTCCGAGTTGAGTTTTTCTTGATTATCAGACTCCAACAGTGCAGTTAGTTGGTTATGAGTTTTTGGGGTCACAAAGGAGGGTTCACAAATAAAATTATTAATCACTTCATCCTTGGTAGAGTCTTTCAAGCTTAGAGCTTGTCCGATAGTCAAAAGGGGTTGAGTAGGTTGATCATCAAAATATACCCATATAGAATTATCATTATTAATCAGGGGTGTAGCGTGAGGGTAGAGGGTAAGATGTTTAGTTTCGTAACCGTTTGAAATTGTCATTGAACCTGATCTACAGCTGATAAAAGCATCTGTTGTGGCTAGCCAAGGTCTACCCAAAATTAGAGGGTGGCCCTCCAACTTTGTTTTGGGTTGTAGTACCACAAAGTTAGCTGGATAATTCCAGGATTCTATAGAGATATTGAGTTCTTCAATGACTCCTTCTGGTTTAATAGTGGATCGGTCAGCCAATTCTAGGATAGTTGGGGTGTCTCTGAGTTCATTTTGTAGTTGTAGCAGTTGTAAGGTTTCCAAAGTCATGATATTGATAGCAGCACCTAGGTCTGCCAGAACTCGAGGGATTATCATTTTTCCAACTTGTACTGAAATGGTAGGGTGGTCGGGATCACCATATTTAACTGGGGGAGATTTACCTGACATTAGTGCAGACAAGTCTCCCATAACATGGACTGTAAGGGGATCCTTAATTTTCCTACCAGGCTTTTTAACACAAATGTATCGCATCGTCCTGGCATAAATTGGTACGTCTCAGAGTGCTTGTAGTAGAAGAATTTTGACATATAAATTTTGTAATTCCCCTAGAAGATTGAAGGCTGGTGGCTCAGGCGTTTTAGTTAAGTCTAAATGCTCAAGAAATGGTGGTTTTGCTGTTTCAGCAGCATTGTTAGAGGATGATTGTACCTCTTCAGGTACATCATGCTTTTTTGTTTCCTCTTTATTAGAAGAGGTAACATCATCTATGGTGGGTTCCACTATTCTCCCATATTGTAAATGAATATCGTTGCATTGCACAGGGAGAAGAGAGAGTGTAGGCTAGTTATAAATATTAATGCACTGCATAGCTTTATTATTTGGGTTAGGGTTAGGTTGTATAGGTAGCTGGGGTCTGTTAAGCCCTAATATAGCCCTAATATTGGCTCATTACCACTTAATTGGGGCATATTAGATTAGTAATGTTATTTTATTTAT
>CBVK0100543483.1:0-17600 GCA_900067695.1 Picea abies | reverse complement strand
GGTCTGCTGAGGAGCGATCATCATGTCAGATAGAGATGCTATATTTCTCAGGGCCTTTTGGACTACAATTTATGACAAGATGGACACAAATTTGAAGATATATATAACATTCTATCCATATGGGCAGATAGAAGTATTCAACAAGAATTTGGTTCAAATTTTGAGGGGTTACAATAAAAAATATCTGAATAACTGGGATGAAAATATGATCTACATTCAACACTCTTATAGTAGAGAAGTCTATATTTCTACCAATAAGTCCCCTTTCAAAACTTGCTTTGGTTATTTTCCACCTTCGCCCTTGGATGTTGTCCATAAAAAACAAGGAGTGAGGGAAGACATCAAAAGAGAAACATTGAAAGAAGAGAAATTTGTTGAAAATTTTAGGTGGATCCATTTGCAAGTATATGATACATTGAAGAAATCAGGAGAAAAGTACAAGGCCCAACATGATCAACAAAGAATTGAGAAATAATTCAAAGTGGGCGACAGAGTTTGGTTATATCTGAACAAGGAAAGAATATAGGGTCTTGGTAACAAGATCAAGGATCTAAAGTATGGCCTTTTGAGGTATTGGAAAAGGTGGGTGATAATTACTATAGACTGAGTCTACCCCTATATATGCACATTTACTCGGTAGTGGATGTGGAAAATCTAAAACTATATGAGCCTTTCATGTTGGATTAGAAAACTAAGGAGTAGGTTCTACCCACCATAGAGGAATTAGCACTAGAAGCTCATGCAAAGTTGGTATAAGATATATTTATGAAAAATAAGTCTAGAACTACCAAACAAGGGCAACATGACCTTTGGTAGATTAGGTTGAAAGGACAACTTCCTAGCAAGGAAAAATGCTACACTAGGGAGAAGGTGGAGAAAGAATTTCCTCACCTCATTCAATAAAATATTTTGGGGATCAAAAGCCTCCCTAAATGGGGAGGTATGATTTGGATGGTATTATTATATAATTTTTCATATATCTTGGTACATTTTGGGTGGAAAAATTAAAGGAATTAGATTGCAAGGCCCATTTTAGTGGTAGGTCATAATTTGGAAAATTGGGGTCTAGAACCTTCCAAATCCATTTTGAGGCATCAAATAGGTTTTTTGGGGTAAAAATTTGTGAGTGTATCTCTTATTCCCTCTACGTTGTTCTACACACCGAGATCGTTCCAATAGTGAAAACACCATATCCATTGAAGCTCATATGTGGAAGTGATGTCTCCCGCAAGTTGAGCTACCTTGTTGATCACCATGGTAGTGAGTGAATTCCACATCAACCTCTATTACTCACACATGAGGGGATAACCATGTGTTGACTTTCAATATTATTCCAGAAGTTACAAAAACTTATCACTAATTGGGGGTTGGGGATGAAAAAACCTTAACCATGTAGAATTATTAGGCTACATTATATATTGGGCCACTAGGAGGAGAAAGGGTTCTATTCTCTAGTATTGTACTTGTTCCATAGTGTTATAGCGTTATTAACCCCCTAACCCTTGGGACATCATCTCCTAGAAGTCACCTACCCAAATCAACCACTTTCATGAATTTCTCCCTGACTTTCTAGCCTAATTTCCCTTTGGTTGGGTTTGTCCTTCCTCAAGCCTACGAACGAAAGGTTTGGTCACCCTTTCTAGATTGCCAAATTGTGATCGAGTCGCTCTTTCAGTGTACATAAGTCACGATCGAGCCTAGAAGCTCCCTTTTTTGGACTTGATTATGATGGATGAGCTCTTCCTCTGATTTCTCAGGGTTTAGTCTCGAGAAGGATTCCATTATGAGCCTCAATATCTTATCCTATTAACCATATGGCCTTATCTCTAAAGCACTATAAGAACCAAGCCATCTCTCATGAAAGAGGAGGAAATAATTAGCAAGGTTACTCTAGCATTTTGGTGGAAAATCTTGGGAAAGAAGCTTGGAAGGAGATATCTTTAGTTTATATTAGTGAGTTGTATCTCTGCTTATATTATTAATAGAAGATACACTAGATGTTTCCCTCTAATTGAATGTTTATCTCAATTCATGCATTTGCTAGTGAGGAATTAGTATGATTACTTGTTATGTTATACTATCAACATCTTTCATTTGTATCTCTATTTCTATCTTAGGTATAGGAAGAACCTAAGGGACCTCAACTCCTGTAGGGTGCAAAATCCATGCAATAGATTGGCTACCATACTGGGGAGATCACCCTTTATATGTTTTTCTTCCTTGTTTATGCAATTTATTTTTGAGGTCTTTACCCACCTAAGTTTCTTGATCTGATTGTGAACCTTTGTTGTGCTCTTTCCTGAGTCTGGTTGAAGAACCCTATTCTTTTGATCTAATAGATCTCATCTAAGATCTAGTTTTTTCTCATTTCTTTGTTTCAATCGTGACTTCCTAGTTTGCACAGAGCGACCCAAGACTTCCTAGTTGCAGTTTTCCTTCCTTGAGGTAGCGACCATCTCTGCTTCCAGGCTTTCCAGGGGTGACCATACTTCCTAGTCACACTGTTCCTTTGAGTGGGCCGCAACCCAACCGCTTTGTCTCCCTCTTCAGGGGGCGACCGACCTCTTAAAACCCCTTTTTTGGAGAGTTATCCTTCAAAAAACTTATCCATATCCATCTACATCTCCACTAGTCTCTTTCAACACTCCAGAGTTGTCTTAGGCATGTCTCTCTGATTTTGCTTCGAATTCTTTTGAAATTTATGAAATATATCTTCTCCTCTTAGTCATCTCATACGATTGATGGGTACAACCATAATCATCTATTCTAATCCCCTCAATTAAGTAGAAGACTTTTCACAGTTGTTTGAGAAGGTTCTTTTGCCAAATCTATCATTTTATTATGCAAGTCTTTTGTTCATTAGTTTGAATGCTTATCTAGACTTGGAATTTTTTGCGTGCTTTAAGTTTGCATGTTTGGTTTTTCCTTCCAACTTTTTCATTCCTTACAAAACATTGTTGATTGAAAGTGAAATTTGAAGAAGAATTTTTGTTTCAATTTTCATATAATTTGAAAACATAAAAGAAACAAAAATATTGCATTTTGAGTGTTTTTTGAATATATTTGAAACAATTTGTGCTTGGTTGGGAATTTCGTAAATCATTTCATAAGTTTGGTTGAAAAATTTGTCCCTTTGTCTCATTTTCAAAGAGTAAAAATGAATTGGTATGCATTAGGGTGTTCTCTTACACAAAAAGAAAAAATAAATATACTCTTATGTTGGTTGTGGAGCCTGATTATCTTCCTGATTTAGAGGTCTTTGTTTTCAACCGTGTTTATACCCTATGAAGACTTTACACCCCGGAAGAATTTACACTCCTCCACGCGAGGGAGTGTAGGGGGGTTACCCTCCCTGTGGGGGTTCGAAGGTGGAGCCCCCAAAGAAAAAATTTCCTTGTAAATGTATATTGTAATTTCATAGTAAATCTGGACCGTTCATTATAAGGTCACATATCTGACAGTAGAAGTTATGTTAGGGGTTTTTTCCCTAGAAGGCAACCCTCTTTTATGAGGGAAATGTATTACGGCTATGTATCAATTGTGAATATTGTATTCTGAGTGAGGAGACTATGAGAGAAAGAAGAGGAAGTTACAATGGGTGTGTTGTAGGTTGTATCCCTTCATTTCTTGGATAATAATAAAGGAAGGACCTGGAAATTTCTCTGGTGGACGTAGCCCACACTGGGTGAACCACATATATCTGTATCTCTATTATATTGTGTATCTTTTGTGTTTTATTTCCACATTTGTTTTATTTTATTGCTCTGCAATCCTGTTTTTCTACATCTTCTCCCTCCCATAAATAGGGTTCATCAAAAAGAAAATTTGTTGAAATTGCATTCCTTTGCATTTATTTGGAGTCGAGTCCTTTCACATCATAAGTTTCACTTCCGCACATCCTTTTGAGTAAAGAATAGCTTTAAAAATGAACACACGTTAATAAAATTTATTAGAAATTTGTTTTCTAAGAACACCAACAATAGTCCAGGTTTAGGGTCTTTGGACTAGGATAAGTGAGTAAATTGTCTAAGACCACAAAAAGAAAACATAGAACAGTAAAGAGTACTTAAATCCAGCCTTTGTATAGGCATAGCCAGAACCCCCCTCTCACACAGGGGTTAAACACGAGGTTGCGTGCGGCTGGGCAACATAGATTACCCCTCAGAGGCTTGACCAAACATAGTGGAATGACAGTATATTGGGGATTATTCTTGAGAATCAGTTGCTTTCATTTGGTCTCGGAACTCCATGAATATCGAATCCATTCGGGGTCCTCTGAAGATTTTTGCGGTCCTCTTGTTCTCAGTCCTCTTGAGGAATTTCAGACTTGATAGCCCATACTGTTGGACTCGACTGTTGACTGTACCCGCCCGGAGGTTGACTGAGAGTTGGTGACCTTAGTTGCCATAATATTTAGGGATTTTACACAAGGTGACGACGAAGGGGAGTCTTTGTTGTACCTAGATCAGATGTTGTCCAAACTCACTCGGGCTCCTTGGAGGACAACCCATAGATACACTGTCGGGGGGATTGCTGTAACACCCTGTTTCCCCCAGTCTGTAAAAATAACTATACTGGCCAAGAAATGTGGCAAACCCAAAAATGTGAATGTGTGATGTGAATGGACCTTGTGAAAAAGGTCAATGAATGTGAATAATATTATGAATATATATTGCAGAACTGCTGAGAGGGGATATGCTAAAAAAGAGACCACGATGGCTGAAGAAAGGTGGTGGAAGGCACCTAGAATGGTGGCGTTAACTTCCACCCAGTGGCGTTAACTTCCACCCAAAACCAATACCGTATTTGGACTTCACTGGCCCAAAGAACCAAGAGCGGCTCACTGGCCCCGAATTAAATGACTCGTCGGCATTGGTAGGTAAAGGGCTCCTCATGAGTAATGAGGGATGGGGGGTGAATCGCCCATCCATAGAGTCCTCAAACCTGACCACTGCGAGGAAAATTGTGCCACACGCAACCTCGCTGAATAGAGAAAAGGCAGGAAGTGTGGGCAATCAAGGGCAGACGTGAGGGAAAGAGGAAGAGGAACCCTGGAAAAACACAGAGTGAGTGATAGCGGAGAAGAAGGAGAGTAACCTTTGTTCTCGGTCACTGGAAAACAGAGACGCAGTCTTGCAGCATCATGGTCTCAGCTCGGGGGTGGATAGAGGTAAATCCGTTGGGAGTCGCTGAGCCTATGGTTGGGTGGAAACGAGCACCCCTCTCAACAATTGCAATCACATCTGGTGTTATTTCTGATAAGTGTTTTACATCTTGCATCTTGAAATTTATATGCTGACATGTATGCTCACAGTTTGTGCAGTTTTATGAATGGTTTGAGTATAAGACTGCTTGTGTAGTATTTTGATTTAGAAATGGTGGTTGCACGCTTATAATGGAAAGACTACGTATGGCTTATGTTTTATAAATCGCTATTTATACACATATTGAATTAATTCAAACTTCAAGTCTATTCTCGGGAAATCTATACCCTTATCCGTCTCAGGTAATACCCTGGATAGATCTCCCCATAGAGACACCCTTCTTAGAAATCTCACCAAGAACCTGGGAAAGGATTTGAAGGCGCAAGTCTTAGTAACCCTGTACGAGGAAGAACGATCCTCTTGAAATCCCGAAATAGCAGCCAAGGAATTACCGTGTTCGCTTCGCAAGAATCGTCAAGGAGGCATTGGACGGTCGGAATTCTCCGTGGAGAATTCGTGAAGTCCCGAGAGCCATCAGATCTCGCAAAGGAGCAGGGGAATTATGATAAGCCTATTTTCAAGTTTTAAGTTCAGGAGAAATCGAACTGTAGGATTTGAGTCGACAAGAACCGTTGGATCACTCGCGTAATTTCATTTCGTGGATTCGCGAGTTGAAGGGTTAAAACCCTTGCCTCAAGATTCGCAAGGTCGCGAAAGGTGAAGTCTCGAAGGGGCGAAAGGATTTGTGTGAGCCAGTTATTGGTGAAGTGCATCAGAACTTGGTATTTCGAGGTTTCTTGGGTTGAAGAACTGAAAGCTTAGCATCAGGATTCGCGAAGTCCGAAACTCCAAAAAGGCAGGAAGTTTCATTGTGGGACCCACGTTGACGACGTGTCGGAATTTTGGCATATCGGCGGATAGGAGGTCGAGACTTTTGTCCCGAAAGTCTCGAAGTCGCGAGTTGCGTTAAGGAGTAGTAAGGAGTTCGGGATCTCGACACTTTGGGTGTCGGGATACAAAGGAGGTAGCGCTTCGGGAAGCGAAGTCGCGAAGTACTGAAGCTGGGAACGAGGGACACGTGGTAGAACCGGAAGGTGGTCCCGTGTTATATATAGGCAGACACGTGTCACCTAGTGAAAGGAGTCAACACCCGTTGACCTCTCGCGTCTCGAGGACTCGTGAGATAAGGGAACGAGAGTTCAACCCTTCGACTTGCGAAGTCGCGAATAGCGAGAACGCGAGAGGGAAAGCTAACATCGCTTCTTAGGGTTTTGTGAAGGGAAGGTGCCAAGGTTGGGCGCCTAGACATTGCGAGTGGCGAAGTCGCGAGAAGATTAGGACTGTCCATATGAGGAGGACAGGTGGCAGAAATCGAGGGATCTTGCGAACTCGGAGGTTCGCAAGGTAAGAGCCCAGGAGTTGGGTGCTCCAAGTCGCGAGTGGCGAAATCGCAAGGAGCAAGGATCACCGTTGGATCCAGGTCACAGGAGGACCGTTGGATCAGAGCCTCATCGCATGTATCGCGCATTCGGAGGTTCGAAGGTTGAGAGGATCTCTTCTCGACATCAGAAGTCGTGAAGTGTCGAAAGTCGGGCACGAAGGAACACGCAGCAGAACCACAAAGTGGGGCCCATATGATTGACAGGTGGACACGCATACCCTGGAGAAAGGAGTTAACACCTCGTTGACTTCTCGCATCTCGACAATTCGCGGGATGAGAGCATGAGTGTTCAACCTTTCGACTTACGAAGTCGCGAAGTTGCGACGGGAGCTAGCACTTAGCCTAGCCGTTGGTCACGCACAGAAGGCGCTAACAGAAGGGAGTTATACCCATTACATGATTTCGAATATCGTGAATTTGGAAAGGAAGAGTCCATTGGGTTTTCGCCAATCAGGAATTCGGGAGTCCCATTGACAAGAGGTCAGGCTCTTGTATTCATAAATCCCGAAAGAGATAGGACAACAGTCTTATGAGAAGTGGTCATATGGACCAAGGCATAGCCCAGAGGGCTAATTATTGATCGATGCATCTTTGGCATTTCAGCATTTCGAGGTTTGCAGAGTCGAAAGACTCGACTCACTTATATCGATGAGTCACAAAATGAGAAAAGGCACCTAGTTGTTTGGCCTATGATCATGATCAGTGATCACACGGAGGTGGGAAAAAGGGAAAATCTAGCCTGTGCTAAGCCCCGTAGGATTTCGGGGATTCTATCCCTAAAGAAAAGGAAAAAAAATTTATTATGCCAGAGTGGGTATGTGACAAATTGGTATCAGAGCATGGTTACAACACTCGGCCTGCTTGGGCTCATGAACGAGTTGTGCAGAAGCTCCGTCCGGAACACTCTTAAAAAGAGTAACCCCCTGTCTTAACCTTCCTAATCAAGAAGATGAAGTTAAGAATGAAAAATCCCTATTGTGTGTGTGTACATGTGAAAATATGAATTATGTACTGGTTATAAATAAATATAAATATTGACTAACAACCAGCGTTTTTCCTCTTGCACACAAGCGGAAGATCAACCGCGGGAAATTAACAACGCATATTATGGTGACTCACCATGAAGTGGGAGAGGGCTCCCACAATAGAGATGAAGAGTCTGACGAAATAAGGGCAGTAGGGACCCCTCCAGATCTAGCCGAGACTGTGAGGAGTCTCATGGTCGAATTACAAAGCTGCAAGGCTGACAATGAAAGGATGATGAAAGAACAAGAAAAGCAAATAGAAATTAATGCAGTTTTACTGCAGAGTTTATCTGATCTACAAAGACAAATGCAACATGAACCTGAAACTCAGAAACATGGTCATATCAGTGGCCACACTGAGAGGAGCACCTCGAAAAAGGTCCACCCCAGAGGTAAAGGACAAGCGTCAAATGATTCCTCTGAGAAGGAAGCTGGCGATTCAGAGGGATCTTCTAGCAGCAGAACCAGTTCCTATCCCCGAAAGAAACAAAAGAAGCAAAAGTCTTCCAAAGGTCGTAAATTCGAAGAATTCAGAAAAGCCAAACCAACCTCCTTCGACGGTGAAATAAAGAAGGGAGAGGAAGCAGAGGCCTGGCTACTTGGACTAAAGAAGTATTTCAGAGTCCACGACTTTTCAGAAAATATGAAGGCCCGAGTGGCCACCTTCAACTTGAATGGAAAGGCTTCCATTTAATGGGAAGACCTTAAGAATGTGAAAGGGGTTCGCGAAGAGCACCTGTCTTGGGAACGGTTTGAGAAATACTTCCAAAAGAAGTATCTGTCGGAAAAATATTTCGACGAAAAGACTAAAGAGTTTTATGAACTCAAACTGGGACAACTCACTATAGAAGAATATGTCAACAAATTCCTCAATTTGTTGAGGTATGTACCCTATATCAAGGCGGAAAAGGCAAAGGTGCAACGCTTCATCAGTGGACTACCTAAGGACTATCGGAATAGAATTGAATTTGATGAGCCAAAGACTCTAGAAGGCACTATTCGAAAGGCAACCTATTGTCATGAACAGTTTGGGCATCGAGCAGAACCTCGCGAAGGATGGAAATAGAAGAATAGTTCAAGATTTCAGAAAAGGGGAATTAAATCCCTAAGATTTAAGAACTATAAGAAGAACCCAAGAATGAGCTTCCCAGCCCAGAGTATGCACCGACAGAATTTTCCCTCCTTGAGCAGAAATAAAACTTCTGGACCCATATCAGTGAAGACTGATAACCCAAAGAGAGAACCTTTGAAATGTTGGGGTTGTGGGGAAGAACATCTATTGAGAGACTGTCCACACTGACAACAGAATAGTCGGAGGATTTATAACATCCAAGAAGCTACTACTGTCAATGATGTGGCCAGGAGTGAGCCACAAATTTATGCAGCCTTGGATAATAACCAAGCCGACTACCAAGCTTCAGCAGTGGAAATAGAAGGTATGATTTCCAACCATCTAGTGTCTGTTTTAATTGACCCTGGTTCAAATTTGAGTTATATAGCCCCTAAAGCTGTTGATAAGTGTAAACTAAAGCCACAAAAACATACCAAGCCATGGTTGGTACAGTTAGCCACTGGCACCAAAAGAAGGGTATTAGAGGTTATACCAGCCTGCCAATTGATGTTGGGTAGATTCCCCACCCAAGCAACCCTTAACATATTACCCCTAGGATCGTATGATTTGTTGATTGGTATGGATTGGCTAGCTGCCCATAAAGCCAGATTGGACTGTTACCATAAAACCTTAGGATGTGTAAGTAAAGAAGGGAAAAAGATAACCCTTCAAGGGATCTGAAAACCTGTTTCTGTGAGACAAATATCAGCTCTGCAAATGAGAAAGTATTGTGTCGAAAGGGATGTACCCTATATGCAATACAGGTGTTGAAAACAATCGAAGGTGACAAACCAAGCCCTGACGATCACCCTATCCTGATAGAATACAGAGATGTGTTTCCAGAAGAGGTATCGGGTTTACCTCCGAGAAGGAACATAGACTTCTCGATAGAACTTGCACCAGGAGCAGTGTCGGTGTCTAGGACACCCTACCGGATGAGCACACCCGAGTTAGTGGAACTCAAGATGCAATTAAAAGGAATGATGGATAAAGGCTATATTCGACCCAGTGTGTCTCCGTGGGGAGCACCAGTCCTATTCGTGAAAAAGAAGGACGGTACCCTTAAACTGTGTATAGATTATAGGCAACTCGATAAGGTAACCATAAAGAACAAGTACCCCTTGCCCAGGATCGATGACCTGTTCGATCAATTGGGGGGTGCGTCTATTTTCTCAAAGATTGATTTGAGGTCTGGATACCATCAAGTCCGAATCAAGGGTGAAGACATCCATAAAACTGCCTTCCGAACGAGGTATGGTCACTATGAGTTTGTGGTGGTGCCATTTGGGTTGACCAATGCCCCTACCACTTTTATGTGCTTGATGAACAATGTACTCAGCAAATTCCTGGACAAATTTGTGCTTGTTTTTATTGACGATATATTAATTTACTCCAAGAATAGAAAATAGCATGAAGATCATATTAGACTTGTACTACAAGTGCTAAGAGAACATCATCTCTATGCCAAATTCAACAAATGTGAATTCTTCCAGAAGCAAATACATTACTTAGGCCATGTTCTCTCCGAAGAAGGAGTAGCGGTAGACCCTGACAAAATCAGGTCTATTATGGAACGGCCTACCCCCAAAGGATGTTTCGGACGTCAGATCCTTTATGGGATTAGCAGGATACTATAGGAGATTTATAAAAGGATTCTCCAAGATTGGTTGTCCAATCACTTCCCTCCAAAAGAAGGGGACAAAATTCATGTGGACACAAAAGTGTGAAGAAATATTTCAAACTCTGAAACATCTAATGACCCATGCACCCATGCTGAAGATCGCCAATCCAGAAGTTGACTTCCTCGTGTGCACAAATGCCTATAAGGAAGGGCTCGGAGGAGTCCTTATGCAGGAAGGAAGTGTGATCTGCTATGAATCCCGAAAATTGAACGAGCATGAAGTCAATTATGTGACCCATGATCTAGAACTGGCTGCCATAGTGCATGCCTTGAAAATGTGGAGGCATTACCTCTTGGGAAGAAAGTTTGTGCTTATGACAAATCACTGTGGATTGTGATACCTGTTTGATCAACCAAAGCTCAATGCTAGACACGCTAGGTGGATGGCCCTCCTTAGTGAGTTCGATTTCAAAATCATACACATTAAAGGAAAGGAAAATAGGGTGGTCAATGCCCTTAGCAGAAGTATGAAAACAATTCACTTGGCAGCGGTGATCACCTACAAGACAGATGTCAAGGAAAGAATAAAAAATGCACAAGAAACAGATCCCTTCGTCTAGACCGTGACCATGTACCTACAACAAGGACCCGCCGGATAAAAATATGAAGGCTACCAGATGACCGAAGGAGGTCTGCTCACTTACAAACGCAGATTTTATATTCCAGATTGTGACGACTTGAAGAGGTTCATACTGGATGAACTACATAAAAGACCCTATTTTGGTCATCCAGGATACCAGAAGATGATCACGGCCACTAGGAGACAATTCTATTGACCTGGAATGAAGAAAGACATAGCCGAGTATTTGGCCAAATGCATAGAGTGCTAACAAGTTAAAGCAGAACACTGACACCCAGCAAGATTATTACAACCTCTACCAATCCCATAATGGAAATGGGAAACCATCTCCATGGATTTCATCACTGGATTTCCAACATTGATCAAACATAACGATGCCATTATGGTAGTGGTGGACAAATTGAGCAAGTCTACCCATTTCATCCCTGTCAAATCCACTTGCAAAGCAATCGATATCGCCCAGGTATTCATGAAGGAGATATTCAGACTGCATGGTATGTCGAAAGAGATCGTGTCCGACAGAGACACAAAATTTACTTCTAACTTTTGGAAATCATTGATGGCTGGCTTAGAAACCAAATTTTTGTTTAGCACCGCCTATCACCCTCAAACCGACGGACAAACAGAAAGAGTGAACCAAATACTTGAAGACATGCTAAGAATGCATGTAATGCATCAACCCAGGAAGTGGGAAGACTACCTGCCACTAGTAGAATTTGCCTACAACAACAACTACCAAGCATCCTTAAAGATGAGTCCCTTCAAAATCCTCTATGGTAGACCGTGTAACACTCCAGTCAGCTGGAGTAATCCTATAAACATGATCTCTTTTGGACCCGACATGTTGAAAGAAATGGAACAGCAAGTGACTCAGATAAAGCAAAACCTGAAGGTCGCCCAGAACTGACAGAAAAGTTATGCCGACCAAAAGAGAACTCCAAGAGAGTTCAAAACGGGAGACCATGTATATCTCAGAGTTAGACCCCAAAAGAGTTCTCTGAAAATGGGAGCTTGTGCCAAGTTAACACCTCGGTATTGTGGACCCTTTGAGGTTGTTGACAGAGTGGGACCTGTAGCCTATAGTCTAGCACTTCCTCCCACAGTCAAAGCACATAATATTTTTCATGTCTCATTATTGAAGAAATATGTACATGATGCTAACCATATAATTGATTGGTCTGTGATCCAGGTGGAACCGGAGGGAGAATTTCTACCAGAACCTCAATGCATACTGGACAGAAAGGAAACCCCGCTCCAGAACCAAACTGTTGCACAGGTCAAGGTGCAGTGGAAACATTTTGGCCCAGATGAGGCTACATGGGAAATGGAGGATGCCATGAAACGGGCATATCCGATTTTGTTTACACCTGTACATGCATGTCATGTTGATAGATAAGAACATCGAGGACGATGTTCCTTTAAGGGGAAGGGAATTGTAACACCCTGTTTCCCCCAGTCTATAAAAATAACTATACTGGCCAAGAACTATGGCAAACCCAAAAATGTGAATGTATGATGTGAATGGACCTTGTGAAAAAGGTCGATGAATGTGAATAATATTATGAATATATATTGCAGGACTGTTGAGAGGGGATATGCTGAAAAAGAGACCATGATGGTTGAAGAAAGGTGGTGGAAGGCACCTAGAATGGTGGCGTTAACTTCCACCCAAAACCAATACCGTATTTGGACTTCACTAGCCCGGAGAACCAAGAGCGGCTCACTGGCCCCGAATTAAATGACTCGTCAAGATTGGTAGGTAAAGGGCTCCTCATGAGTAATGAGGGATGGGGGGTGAATCACCCATTAGTAGAGTCCTCAGACCTGACCATTGCGAGGAAAATCGTGCCACACGCAACCTCGCCGAACAAAGAAAAGGTAGGAAGTGTGGTCGATCAAGGGCAGACGCGAGGGAAAGAGGAAGAGGAACCCTGGAAAAACACAGAGTGAGTGATAGTGGAGAAGAAGGAGAGTAACCTTCGTTCTCGGTCACTAGAAAACAGAGACGTAGTCTCGCAGCATTGTGGTCTCAGCTCGTGGGTGGCTAGTGGTAAATCTGTTGGGAGTCGCTAAGCCTACAGTTGGGTGGACACGAGCACCCCTCTCAGCAGTTGCAATCACATCTGGTGTTATTTCTAATAAGTGTTTTACATCTTGCATCTTGAAATTTATATGCTGACATGTATGCTCACAGTCTGTGCAGTTTTATGAATGGTTTGAGTATAAGACTGCCTGTGTAGTATTTTGATTTAGAAATGGTGGTTGCACGCTTATAATGGAAAGACTACATATGGATTATGTTTTATAAATCGCTATTTATACGCATATTGAATTAATTCAGACTTCAAGTCTATTCTCGGGAAATCTATACCCTTATCCGTCTCAGGTAATACCCTGGATAGATCTCTCCATAGAGACACCCTTCTTAGAAAGCTCACCAAGAACCTGGAAAAGGATTTGAAGGCGCAAGTCTTAGTAACCCTGTACGAGGAAGAACGATCCTCTTGAAATCCCGAAATAGCAGCGAAGGAATTATTGTGTTCGCTTCGCAAGAGTCATCAAGGAGGCATTGGACGGTCAGAATTCTCCGTGCAGAATTCGTGAAGTCCCAAGAGCCGTAAGATCTTGCAGATGAGCAAGGGAGTTACGGTAAGCCTATTTTCAAGTTTTAATTTTGGGAGAAATTGGATCGTAGGATCTGAGTCGACAAGAACTGTTGGATCACTCGCATAATCTCATTTCGTGGATTTGCAAGTTGAAGGGTTAAAACCCTTGCCTCAAGATTCACGAGGTTGCAAAAGGCGAAGTCCCGAAGGGGCGAAAGGATTTGTGTGAGCTAGTTATTGGTGAAGTGCATCGGAACTTGGTATTTCGGGATTTCGTGGGTTGAAGAACCGAAAGCTTAGCATCAGGATTCGCGAAGTCGCAAAGTCCGAAACTCCAAAAAGGCAGGAAGTTTCGCTGGTTGACCTGCGTTGACGACGTGTTGGAATTTCGACATTTCGGCATATCGACGGATAGGAGGTCGAGACTTTTGTCCAGAAAGTCCTGAAGTCACGAGTTGCGATAAGGAGTAGCGAGGAGTTTGGGATCTTGGCACTTCAGGTGTCAGGATACAAAGGAGGTAGCGCTTCGGGAAGCGAAGTCACGAAGTGTTGAAGCTAGGGACGAGGGACACGTGGTAGAACCGCAAGGTGGACCCATGCGATAGATAGGCGGACACGTGTCACCTAGTGAAAGGAGTCAACACCCATTGACCTCTCGCGGCTCGGGGACTCGTGAGATAAGGGAACGAGAGTTCAACCCTTTGACTTGCGAAGTCGCGAATAGCGAGAACGTGAGAGGGAAAGCTAACATCGCTTCTTGCGGTTTCATGAAGGGAAGGTGCCAAGGTTGGGCGCCTAGACTTTGCGAGTGGCAAAGTCGCGAGAAGATCACGACCGTCCATCTGAGGAGGACAGGTGGCAGAAATCGAGGGATCTCGCGAACTCGAAGGTTTGCAAGGTAAGAGCCCAGTAGTTGGGTGCTCCAAGTCGCGAGTGGCAAAATCGCGAGGAGCAAGGATCACCATTGGATCTAGGTCACGGGAGGACCATTGGCTCAGAGCCTCATCGCGTGTATCGCACATTCAGAGGTTCGGAGGTTGAGAGGACCTCTTCTTGACATCAGAAGTTGCGAAGTGCCGAAAGCCGGGCACGAAGGAACACACGCCAGAACCACAAAGTGGGGCTCGTATGATTGACAGGCAGACACGCGTCGCCTAGAGAAAGGAATTAACACCCTGTTGACTTCTCGCATCTCGGGAATTCGTGGGATGAGAGCATGAGTGCTCAACCTTTCGACTTGCAAAGTCACGAAGTTGCGACGGGAGCTAGCGCTGAGCCTAGCAGTTGGTCACGCATAGAAGGCACTGACAGAAGGGAGTTATACCCATTACATGATTTCGGATATCGTGAATTTGGAAAGGAAGAGTCCATCGGCATTTCGCCAATCGAGAATTCTAGAGTCCCATTGACAAGAGGTCGGGCTCTCATATTCATAAATCCTGAAAGAGATAGGACAGCGGTCTTATGAGAAGTGGTCATATGGACCAAGGCATAGCCCAGAGGACTAATTTTTTATCGACGCATCTTTGGCATTTCAACATTTTGGGGTTTGCAGAGTCGAAAGACTTGACTCGCTTATACCGCTAAGTTGTGAAATGCGAAAAGGCGCCTAGTTGTTTGGCCTATGATCATGATCAACGATCACACGGAGGTGGGAAAAAGGGAAAATCTAGCCTGTGCTAAGCCCCGTAGGATTTCGAGGATTCTGTCCCTCGAGAAAAGGCAAAAATAATTATTATGTCAGAGTGGGTATGTGATAATTGCACCAAGGTGTAAGTCTATTAAGCAGGACATCAACGTAACTAATCCACCCACTCACCCCAACCCCTTCTCACATGTTCCCATGATGTTGGATTTCATCACTAACTAGTGATCTCATGGGGAGAAGTTTTGGTTTGTTTGCTTGATTCCTAGATTTCTTAGCGCATGTTGTTTATTTTCTTTAGTTGGATTTAGGATTGTTATTGTCATATTTTAAATCCTGGCCGACCAAGACCTACGTAGGTCTCATAGGATGCAAGGTTTTCCTCATCTACATTACAAACCCTTGCCCCCCAACACACTCGAAGACCATCCTTGAGAGGAATTCCATGAGGAAACTCACTCTGAAGTTGGAAGCATTGTTACCCCTTCGCTTGAACACCCAGAAGGAGATAATTTTCGAGAGGACTTTGTAGTCCTCGTAAATCCACCCTTGACTGACCCTTTCGGTCCCCTCCTTATTCAGGTAAACTCCACCGAAGAACCTGAACTTGATATTGATTACCCTCGTTTACCATCTGTGCCTTTCGAAGACATCATGAGCATAGAAAACCAACAAATCCATTCATCTGAAGGTTTCACCACACCACCCTGGGTTTTTCGGCCATGCAATCCTACCCAAACTCATGAAGAACCCTTTGGCCATTAAATTTTCAATCGAGTAGATACAACAATGATTCAACTATTAAACTCTTGCAATGAGATCCTTCACACGCTTTCACACACCCCCATCTGCCATCTCCCAGATGTTTCAAACTTCTTTCCCTCGTCCCTCCACCATTCATTCTACATTACAACAAGATCAACTAAACGTCACCCCAAACCAAACATCAACATTGACATCTGTATCACCAATTGTCTCAACCATATTACCACCACCTTCAAGAACCCAACCTTATACACCCCCCACTGGGGGGCAACCTTTATTTACACCGTTGTTCTTAGGAGGCGATCACAACATTTTTGGACAACAACCTTTAACAGGAGGATTACCTCCCCAGGGAAGTCAACTAATAGGTTTAGGAAAGCCAACATTGTCGAGCTAAACTTTCACTCGGGGACATCCCTTGTATACAGGGAAAATATCCGGTCAACATCAAGCTGACGAGCAACCCTTGACTTCTAGATCATTTTTAATGGGGGCATACCTTCCTATAGGAAGTCAACCTTTATTTGACTGGGGGCAACCACCCACTGGGGGGAAACCCCCATCCACAAGGCCATATTCTCTTTGGGGGAAACAATCAACTAGGGGGCAACCCCGAGCTACCAGACAACACCCATCATGGGCCAAACTATTCCTTCTACCACCAGCCTACTATTTGGCCACCCTTATCCAGAGATAGAAAATATCGTATGGAACCAACCTCAACAACCCACCAATCCTGCAATTTCCACTCATCCAAGCAAACCCCCTGTGTTAGAAAAACAGGACCGCGGAGCAATAAAATAAAACAAATGCAGAAACAAAACACAAAAGATACACAATACAAGAGAGACACAGATTTACATGGTTCACCCAGTGTGGGCTACATCCACCAGAGAAATTGCCAGGTCCTTTCTTTATTATTATCCAGCAAAATGAAGGGATAAAACCTACAACAAAACCCGATGTAACTTCCTCTTCTTTCTCTCACAGTCTCCTCTCTCAGAATATAAAATCTCGCCAACATACTTAGCCGCAATACATTTCCCTCATAAAAGAGGGTTGCCTTCTAAGGCAAAAAACCCTAACATAATCTCTATCGTTAGATCTGTGACCTTATAATGAACGGTCCATATTTACAATGAAATTACAATATACTTTTACAAGGCAATTTTTGCTTCAGGGGCTTCGCCCACGAACCCCCGCTGGGGGCCCGTTTGCCCCTAGACCCCGCAGAGGGGGTACCCCCCCTCTGCACTCCCCCGCATGAAAGAGTGTACATATTTCTAGGGTGTAAATACTTCATGGGGTATAAACACGGCTAAAAGTAAAAGACCTCTAAATCAGGAAAATAATCAGGCTCCACAACCAACAATCTCCCACTTGGAGACTGATCTCAACAACTCCACCACTGTTGTATATGCTGGACTCTGAACCTTCTTGGACCTGGAAAATTTCTCATCTTCATCTTCATTCTTGAAGACCAACTGAAACTGAGCAAGAACTCAGTTTCTCCCTGGTTACTCCCTTTGTTAACATGTCTGC
>CBVK0100543482.1:0-17601 GCA_900067695.1 Picea abies | reverse complement strand
AATGGGTTAAGTGACCTAGAGGATGAAAGTATAAATAAGATAGCAATGGTTTCTTGTAGATAATCCTTTTGTGGATCAAGGGAGAGCTTCTTCTGCGAATATATTTTGGAGTATTGATGGAGAGCTTCTTGAGAACTTTTGGTGTGGAACACTTGCGAATATTGAAGATATATAGGTGAATGAGGTAACCAAGGATATCTAAGCCAAAATTCTGAGGAAAGTGAAGAAAAGAAGGCTGAAATGCAAGGAAGGATATATTCTTTTGATGGTGCTTTCTAAGGTATGTTATTTATTGGTCATCTCACCATTTCTGATATAACATTTTTTCTATAATAAGTGATATCCTGAAATCGATATGCAAGTGAGAAAACATATCCAAGTATCTTTGGTTAAAAATTCATCTTGTGGGTCATTGTATTTTGGGATTTACACTCCGTGGAAAATAGGGTTTGTGGCTAGTCCTGAAACTAGTCAAAATCAGGTGTTTCAGGTAAAAAATGTCATAAATTCTTCATAACAGATCCAAATTCAGTGAGACAAAATGCGTTGGTTATGGTACAGTCTGTAGTATTCTCTATAATAGTTTCATATCATTTCATCAAATATTTTGTGCGGGGCACTCTCTACAAGGTATCTCTCTAGAATAAGCCAGAATTCAACAAGGTATGCCATTTTTTCTATAACTCCTTTTATGAGAGGTTCCAAGTAGTTCCACTTGGAGGAATTGCATAAAATGCACTGAAGAATATTGTATATCAGTTTCATATCTTTATTCAGTACAGGTACAAAGGCATTATTATTTCAAGTTAGGGTTGTTGACTAATCCAAAACTAGTCATGGTTGAGACAAGAAGTTGATGAGTTGGAACATACATGAGGTTTATAGTTGATGATGTTGGTACATATTGATGACTCATTTTTTATGAGTAGTTGATACATGATTGGTATATACTTGGTACATGGTTGGATGCACTTGTTTATGGTATGGTACAGGTTGATTACAGGTTGTTTGGCACAGGTTGGTGCATGGTTGATACTCTGGTTTATGGTATAGATTGATATCTATTGAGGATTGTTGCCTCATCTTAGTTGGTGCTGAGAATGTAAGATGAGTCTTGCATATAGATCTGGTGCTCTTGTAGAGTTGTACTCTATTCAGTTTTTGTTGAAAAACCCCTAGATTGAAGTCCATAATAAAAAGAAAAATTGTACATACATCTTGTGTTCCTTGTGTTCCTTGTGGAGATGATTTGTTGATGATATATTGCTGATATATGTTGCTGATATGTATTCACATCTCACTGATTATTAATGACAACAATGAGTAATGAGTAAATGTTGAATGCTAACTAATGAGTTTTCTGTAAGAGGGAAGTTTTAGGAAAAAGATCCCTACACTCATTCACCCCCCCTCTAAGTGTGGTAGGTGTGTCCAACAAGGACATCATGCTTAAATCTATATTGTTCCACGTGTCACCCCATCCGGGGAATAAATATAATGGAGTCTACATAAATTTTGTTTTTATTGTTATTGTTAGTTTTATTTTTAATTTTTTATTATTATTTTAATGTGTTATCTTACATGAACATCTCCTCCATACTAGGGTGTAAAATGCCTCCATAAAATGCTTGTTTTGTCAATGTATCTTTGGAAAACCATTTTATTAAGATAATTGAGTGCTAGTTTATAAATAGATAAATTATTATAGCAAACAAATGTGCTTAAATATTAAATCATTATTTTTTTCTTAAATCTAAAGAAAATAAATTTTAAACAATGGGGTTCCACTTTTAGAGGATGTTTATCTTTATGGTGTCATTACAATGGATCAAATGTTTACATATAGTCTCATTACGATGGGTCAAATATATGAGTGGGAGAATGAGAAATTTACCTCCAATCATTCAAACTATTGCCCTCAAATTTAAATATAATTTTAATGATAAGTAGACCTAATTATAAATTTGGATCATGATAATTCCAGCTACAAAATCAACCTTTCTGCTAGATAATTAGAATCTACAATCTAATTAAACTGAATTTATATAGTTCTCTACAATCAAATTAAACCAACTTTATATGTTGGATAAGTTGATCCTACAATCAAATTATAGTCAAATTAAGCATACTTTATATGCATGGGCATTCCATTAATTTCAACTTGGCACAAACATATAAATATAATTAAGCTGAATTTATATGTAGGGACGTTCCATTAATTTCAACTTGTCACAAAAATACAAATATATAGAGAGATAGCTTAAGTGGCTCAATTGAACTCAACCATATAATCCAAATCCAGAAAAAGAGAAGATTGATGAAATGGGTTGTTCCAGGAAAAGCATTGAAGATGTCGGAGTAGTAGTTGATGTGGATGCACATGGGAAACCAATGCAAGAGAAAGGAAGCATCTAAGCCACTCAAATCTCATGTAAGATATGTTGTCATTTCAATATCGAGTTATTGTTGTTGCAATTTTGTAATGCTTATGCTGGATGTATTTTGTAAATTTTTATGGTAGAAAATACAAATTTAATAACCAAACTATGCGACGATGTTGTTCTAGGTGAAGTAGTTTCTTAGTTGTGTAGATTACCATGAAATAAAAGGCCACTTTTGACTATATTAAAAAAAATGTGTATTAAAATCATGACGAACTGTTTCCCAATATATGACGTAGCATTTCAAAACACTCCAAATATTCATTCCAATGCTTTGATTCTCTCCCATATTAAAAGAAACATGACCCCGACCAAGGAGGATTCCTATAGGCTGGTTGGTCTTTGGGTGAGGGTGTTATCACAATATGGCTTCCTCAACATCCATTAGTTAAGATATATAAATAGACAAAAAGTTTGTGCAATAATGATCATGTATTTTTGCTCACACCATCAATTGTAACAGAAGAACCCAAAGTCTACCAAAATATATAGAATGTGTGGATGCTTGATTTAGGAGACTTCAATATTCATTGGAAGAGACTTCCCCTCTTCCCAAGGCTATGGGATTGTGTGTACGCTTCCTCTTCTTTAAGTGATGATGAAAGTAACTATATATGTAAGTGAAGACGCATTGATTCCTCAGAGGGAGAGGGATGGAAATTGAGTGCATTTTGGAAGGGGGAAGAAAAAAACATGAATTCATGAAATTGTGAATGGAATTGGGAATATGTTAATGTTAATACTCTTCCTTCCAAACACTTGAACTTGGATATAATGTTGTAGAGTATCCCATTGTATATCGAGATTCAACTACTGCATGAATTCATGAATTATGTCACTGTTACAAAAAGAATTTATAGGATATGCCTGATCACTCTTAATAATTGTGATTATAGTTACATTTTCATGCTTTTGCATGGAAACATCAATGGTGTTAGCTAATTCAGGTTGTGCTTCGTCATAGTTTTATAGTTGAGGATTGTCAAATCTACACAAAGAAGTTAGGAATGGAGGAGCAGAGAACTAAAATTGTGGAAGAGCGGGAATGGAATGAATTTGTGGATTATTGTAATGATCAAATGAGATGACAAGGGAAATACAATAATTCTAACAAGTGGCATGTCCACTCTCAATAAAGGAGCGCAATCAAAGTTTTAGGTCAGCATGGTAATGTTGGAAATAGTAATTACAATTCGAAGAGCTCTTCACATATCCGTCGAATTGTTAGTCAGTTAGTTTGCAAATACAAGGTCACACATTTAAACAAGATCAGTTTTTATCAATCAAATTAGAGCAGTTCATTAATGGAGTCAATCTTTTTCTTTCTCGAGCCCAGTTAAGTAGATGAAGAGTCAGTCGAATTTATTGTCGTATCTAATGTCGAGTCAGTCTTACTTCTACAGGAAGTATCAGTTTCATACTTATATGTACAAGTTTGTAACTTATATGATATAAACATGAACAGAGGTAGAGAGAACATAGTTGTGAATAAAAAACAACAATAGATGAAGATTCAAGTAAGTCTGAGAGCCCAAGATTTGTGTCTGTAAAGTTAGGAGAATTTGTTGGAGCTGAAGCTTATGATAGTTATCATATTTTTTATTAGCACGCAACGCTGAATTTCTCAATATATATATCAAGTATTTTGTGTGTTGATAATTTCATGTGTAATTTTAGAGCTTCTATTGTGTTTCTGAGTTTATCATGTTAAGGAGTAGAACAGAGTGAATAAATTACTTTGTTAAGTGTTTATATAATAGTGTGAATTAAATCATGTAGTATGTGCACTGCGTGGTAAGTTCTAAGAGTTATGTCACTAATTTTTATGGCGCATAGTATTTCTCACTACACTGCGCACAGTTTCCTTGCACACTCTAGATCTGAGATCTAGTATCAGAGCAGGTTGATAATAGTAGGTTGATTAGAACAAGTTTCAAGTGTAGAAACTTTGTTTAAAGGTGAAAAATGGCTTCTACTTCAAATCTACAACCTCCCACTTTTACAGGAAAGAACTATGAGTTATGGTCCTTCACCATGAAAGTGTCGTTCTGAGGTCAAGATGTATGGGAAATAGTCGATAATGGAAAGGTGATGTTTTAGATACATCAAACCATGCATGAGATCATACTCCCAAGAATTTCATAAAAAAAGCAAGACAATGAGGCATGGGACATATTACAAACTACTTATCAGGGTATGGACAAAGTCAAGACTTCAAAACTACAAATTCTTAAAAGATATTTTGAAACTTTGTCAATGAAAGATACAAATTTAGTAGATTAATTTTATACCCATTTTATTTTCCTCATAAATTAGATTAAGTCTCATAGTGAAACCATAGAAGACAAAAAAGTTGTTGAGAAGGTACTTAGGAGTCTTCCTCCTAAATTTGATACCCCTATTCTGACTATAGAAGAGAGAAAAGATATGAGTTAGCTTAGTCTAAATGAAATGCAAGCTTCCCTCATTAATCATGAACACAAATCGAATAGGGAAAGTATGTCATTAGAGAATTAAGTTTTCATGCAATCATCTATAAGTCATGGAAGAGGAAGGGGAGAGATAAATCTAGAGGTAGAGGAAGAATTTATATCAGAGGTGGATGCAATAGCAGTCCTGGAAATATTGGTGGAAGAGGAAAAAGTACAAATACCAGTCATCCAAGTGGTCAGAGAACTGAAAAAACAAAGATTCAATGCCATTACTCTAAAAAGTATAGACATTATGCATATGAATGCATGAAGAGATAATATAATCAGAACAAGCAACAACAAGATTAGTCAAATAGAGTAAATAACCAAAACAATTCTATGTTTATCACACATGTTGAAGTAATTCCTATAGTCTCACTAGTTGAATGCAATGTTGCTCAACAACTACATGACATGAAACATTTAATTGTTTTGTATTTTGGAGAAGTTAGTCCAAACCAAATTTACACTTGGAACAGACATCCAAGTCACTGTCTTAGGAAAAGGAAATATAAACATTTTAACTAAACAAGGAGAACAAAAATTTATGCATGATGTATATTATGCTTCTGGTCTGAAGCATAATCTGATGAATACATGACAATTGTTATAGAAATGATACATAATCTACATGGAAGATAATCAATCTGTGATTATGGACAGATATCCAAGTAATCAACTTATTGCAAGAATTCAGATCACAAGTAACAAAATGTTCCCATTGACATTGAATCCAACCAAGAAGAAAAATGCAGTGCTAGTTGTTGGTAAAGAAAAATATGCGCAATTATACATTGCATTTATAGTAGAAAGTGTGTGCAATTCCAATGAAGAAAAAAGTGTGTGCAGTATCAAGAAAGGAGAAAGTGGTGCATAAATGTAGGCAATATTTCAATTTGAAGTACAAGATGGTTCTTGGCTATGGAATTTCAGATTTGGTCACTTAAACTTTGGATGTATGAAGTTGCTACACACAAAAGATATGGTAAAAGGTTTACCATTGATTGAAAAACTAGAAATAATATGTGAAGGATGTATTTTTGGAAAATAACACAAAGAATCATTTCCAGTTGGAAATTCATATAGAGAAAAATCTCCACTAGCAATTGTACATTCATACATTTGTGGATCAATCCAAACTCCATATATAGGATGTAGTACTTATTTTATAACATTCATTGATGATTTCTCAAGAAAGACATGGATTTATTTCCTGAATCATAAATCTGATACATTGGGTTGTTTTTGGTAGTTCAAATAACTTGCAGAGAAGAAACGTGGTTATTACATCAAGTGTCTAAGAACTGGTAGAGGAGGAGAACATATTTGAGGAGAGTTTCATAACTTTTGTAAATTTCATGGAATCTACAAACAATTTACCGTGTGGCATACATGACATCATAATGGTGTCACAAAAAGAAAAAAGAAAACAATCATGGAAATGGTATGCAATATGTTTTGAACCAGACATTTGTCAAATGAGTATTGGGCTGAGGTAGTACAAATTGCAGTATACATCATGAACATATGTTCCAAAAATAGTGTGAAGAACATAGTTCCTCAAGAATCCTAGACAAGAATGAAGCATAATGTGGCGCACTTAAAAGTTTTTGGTTGTGTTGCATACGCACATGTTCTAGATGAGACGAGAAATAAGATGCAAAACAAAGGACATAAATGTATATTTTTGGGGTATTCTAAAGAAACAAAAGGATACAAGCTATATGAACCTGTCAAAAGAAAAGTCATAATCAGTTACGATGTTCAGTTCGTGGAGAATGAAGCATAGTAAAGACAATCATAATTATTGATTCTATTGAGAATGATGACATAGAAGAAGAGGTGATTCAAACACTATGTATAATTTAGTGTGCAGTTCCTTCTACGGATGCGACAAAAAGTGAAACACAATATACTCCAGTAAGATCAGCAGGTGCATAATCTAGACCTAGAACGTAGAAAACACCAACAAGCAGTCCAAGTAGTTCTACATCCCTAGATCCAACATTACCAAGTTTGTTACCAAGAAAGACAAGAAGTATTCGCGACATCTATAATGAGGACACAACAAATTCATTTTCAATTTTTTCTCTGTTTTCACAAATACATGATCCATTAACCTTTGAAGAAGCCGTCAAATATGATGTATGGTCACAAGCCATTGATGAAGAAATTAGATGCATAGAGAACAACTAGACATGGAAATCGATATATGTACCTAAAGACAAGGATGTGACAAGTGTTAAGTGGATTTATAAAACCAACTAAGATGTAGAAGGAAATGTGTAGAAACACAAGGCAAGGCTAGTTGAAAGAGCTTTTACACAACAACTTGGAATTGATTTCAATGAAACTTTTCCACCAATTTCATGCATGTACACAGTCAAAACTTTGTTAGCCATTGTCATGTGGAACAAATGGTGAGTTTATCAAATGGATGTAAAGTAAAGATTTTTTAATGGACATTTAGAAGAGGAAGTATATGTGGAACAAACACAAGGCTATGAGGTTCCATGACAATAATACAAAGTGTACAGATTGAAGAAATAAATGAATGGATTAAAGAAATCTCTTAGAGCTTGGTACAATCGCATATATTCCTACCTCACAAAGAATGGATTTCAGAGAAGTGAATGTGAGCCAACATTGTACATCAAAGAAAATCAACAAGGTAATATGTTAATTGTTTTCTTATATGTGGATGATTTAATTTTTACAGGTGATTTTGGCATGTAGAATAACTTAAGTCAATCATGAATGATGAGTTTGAAATGAATGATTTAGGGCTTATGAGATACTTTCTAGGTATTAAAGTTCACCATTCCAAAGATGGTATATTTATCTCACAATCTAAGTATGAGCATGAAATTATGAAAATATTCAATATGATAAATTCCAAATAAGCCCCAACACCTATCATAAAAAGGTTGAACTTAAGAAAAGAATATAAAGGGTCCAAGGTGGATCCCACACTGTTTAAAAGACTAGTAGGAAGTCTTATGTACTTAATTGCAACCAGACTTAATATAATGTATGGAGTTAACCTAATTTCAAGGTTCATGGAAACTCCAAAATGTAAATGTGTTGAACCTACATAGAATAAATCTAGCTAGAAAATAACACACACATTTGTAGAAAGAAATTGAGAAAGAAGAAGAAAGAGAGAAAGAATGGGAGAATTCTCATTAACCGAATGAAAAATGAATAATTTACACATGATATACTTTGTATAAATAAAACAATGTGCACTGGAGGAGAATAGAATGCGCCATAGTGGTGGTCTAGAGTGATATGGACACAGATCAGTAGTTACGGGAGTAAACTGCCACCTAGTCTAGTCTCTCGAGCAGTTACAGGAGTGAACTTCCACCTAGATGAGTTAACTAGTCTATCAGTCTTTAGTTGACTATCTGAAACATAGTAAAGTGAGGAGGAGATAAGATAATCATGGGTAATGTTTTAGTTTGGTGATGATCCCAAGGACAATGCACATTAGATGGTGATGATCCCAATGTTGCATGGTGACAATACCAATGTAGCATCTAGACTCCACTCAACTGATCAAACTGAAGTGAAAACTAAAGAGAATATTATACCTAGAGGAATATTATTCCTAAAATATAGGAGACTGAATAATGGTTAATAAACAAGGAAAAACCTTAGGAAAAAAAATCCTAGGTTTGTGTGAAGTAACTCAAACACCCCCCCTAAACATCACTACGGTGAAAATAAATAATGGGTCCCATAAATGAGGCCATGTTAGGTACCCAAATACAAAAGATACACTTAAATAAAGTGAGGAAAGAGGGGAAAACTCATGGGAAACCGCCCCCCCCCCCTCAAGGTACAATCTATGTAAAAAGAAGAACTAACAGTTGCTAGGAAACTATGTCCTTCACTCCAAGACGACTTCGTAGAGACTGGAACTTCTTCTTAGTGAAGGTATTGGTGAAGATGTTTGCAGTATGTTCTATTGAAGGAAATAATTGCAGGTCAATGATCCCCTCGTGTACTAAGTCCCAGATATAGTGCATGTGGATCATGATGTTCTTCATCCACTACCTCTTAACTGGATCTTTGTAGAACTTCAAAGTTCTTTTTTTGTCACACCATATGACGATCAACTGATGAAAATGAATGACCAACTCAGTGAGAAAATCTTGTAGTCACATATCCTGAATGGTTATGTTAACTACCCCTCTATACTCTGCCTCGGATGAAGATAGAGCAATAACAAACTCCTTCTTTCTTGACCAATATATAGGCCCAGAACAAAGACTGAGTGAGTAACCATATGTGGAATTGCAATCAGTTCTATCTCCAGCTCAGTTAGAATCAATGAACCCAATGAGGTCCAATGTAGAGTTTGTTGCATAATGAATCCCAAAGGTTATGGTGCCATGTACATATATAAGGATATGCTTTGCATCCTTCCAATGTAGCTCATGCGTCTCCTGCATGAACTTGGAAATTGTGCCAACTGCATAGGAGAGGCATGGTATGGAGTGTGTGAGATAAAAAAATATCCCCACTAGTTGTCTGTACAATGTGTTTTCAACCAATGGAGTGTCCCCACCATCCTAAAGTTTGACTTGTGATAGGAAAGGAGTCAGAGAAAACATGTAGTTTTTCATGTGAAATCTCTCAAGGCGATCTCATGGATACATAGACTGAGACAGTTTGATTCATGTTGCATCCTGATTGATCTCAAGTCCAAGGAAAATTTTTAGCGGACCCATGTTCGTCATCAAGAACCTGTCATGTAGAATCCTCTTGAATGCATCAATTGTTGAAGTTGATCAACCGATGATCAAGAAATCATCAACATACAGAACTAAGAGTAGAATTGAATCAGTTTTCCTAGGCATGTAGACATTTGGATCTAATTTACAATGTACAAAGTTCTGTGACAAAAGGTAGGAGTCCATCTTGGCATACCATTCCCTCAGAGCCTGCTTGAGGCCATAAAGATATTTCTTCAGTTGAAATACCAAATATGAATATTGCATACATCCTTGGGGCTGGTCCATATATATATCCTCAGAGATATTGTCATGAAGAAATTCATTCTTCACATCCATCTAATGGACTTCCCATCCCTTGGTTTTTGCAATGGAAAGTGTCAAATGTATGGAATCCATCTTCTCTACTAGAGTGAGGTTCTCATCATAGTCAATGCCATGCACCTGCTAAAAGCCTTTGGAAACAAGATTGGCTTTGTATCTGCTAATATGTCCATCTATTTTTCTCTTGGTTCTATAGGCCCATATGCACCTAAGAATTTTCCTTCCAAAAGGAAGGGGAACCATATCCCAAGTCTAGTTCTCAAGGAGAGAGTCGTACTCCTCCTACATGGCAGATTCCCAAAAGGGATTTCCAGCAGCCTTGCCATAATACTATGGATCTGAAGACTGAACAAAGAAAATATGCATGGGTGGAAATGGTTCAATGTCAGTGAGTGCAAGAGGAGGCTCCTTGAAATTAGATCGAGTCCTCCTAGTATCAGCTAGATCACCAACAAGATCCCTTGTATCCTGAAGAGTAGTTTGGACCCACTTGGGCCTCTGCTCTGGCTATGCATCTACATATTGATGCAATGACTCTGCATATGACTATACTGAATCTATATCTGGATCATCTGAATCCTCTGAATCAAAACTCTCATATGAAGAAGATTTGGCATGTGCATGCTCATCATCTATGATAGGTGGAAGAAAAAAGGTGTCTGCATGCGGCTGTTGAGGTACATGCGAGACACTTTTCTCAATGATGAGATGATCCGAGGAAATATCAATAAGTATGTATCCCTTCACACCGTCGGGGTATCCAACAAAAATACACTCTATTCTCTAAGGATCAAGTGCCTTCCTCTTTTCAGAGGTAATCTGGGCCCATGCATGTGAACCAAAAATATGAAAGTGGGTAACTTCTTGTTTGAGACCACTCCAAGCCTCGTAGGGGGCCATATCCTTGACAAATCTATTGGGAGATATTTTTTGGATTTTCATTGCACAATTAAGTGCTTCATCCCATAATCTCTATTGAAGTGAGTTTATAAGTAGTATGCAAGATGTCATCTCTTTTAGAGATCATTTTTTTTCGCTCAACAACTCCTTTTTGTTGTGGAGTATAGGGAATTGTGTGTTGCAACTGAATCCCTATCTCATGAAAAATATTCTAGATATCATGGTTGACATACTCTCCCCCATTATTAGTTCAGAGTATTTTTATTTTATTTCCTAACTATGTCTCAACCAGTGCTTTGAAATATTTGAGGTGTTGAAAGACCTCTGATTTTTTCCTGAGAAAGAAAATCCATGTGAAGCGTGAGAAATCATAAAAAAAAATGAGCATGTACATTTCTTTTTTGATTCATGGATTTGGAGAAGGTCCCATGAAGTCACTATGGATCAGATCTAAAGGAGAGGAATCTCTCTAAGCCTTTCCTTTGTCGAATTTCTCTTGTGGGTGTTTTCCAAGAACACAACCCTCATAGATTCCTTTGGAGAAATGGATTTTTGGTATACCATAAACCAATCCTTTCTTTCTAATCTATTTCATATATCTGAAATTTAAATTCCTGAGCCTTTCATTCCATATCCTATTTCTTTCATCAGGATGGATAAGCAGTAAAGAAAAATATGGTTCAATAAATTCATAAAATGTATACAATCTAGATTGATGATTTACCTTACCGTAGAAACCCTGGAATTGGTTTTCATGTCATATATGTCCACCTCATCGGATGTGAATATGACTTTCTTTTTGGTGCCATAATTTTTCATCTAATACATGGAGAGAATATTAACGAAAATTTTGGGAACATGCAATACATTATCAAAGATTTCGTTGGTAAGTTCAATCCTTCCTTTGCCAGTGACCTCGACTGGAGAGTTATCCCCCGTAAGAATAGGAGGGGCTTTGCATGTGTCCAATTAACAATAGACTTATTTTGTGGAATCCATGCAATGTTCTGCTCCTGAATATATGATCCAAGCATCGAGATCAGAGTTGACGACAATCAAGGCATTGCTACGATATCATTTCTTGGGATTTTGATATTCTTCCTTTTTCTTCTTGGCACCCTTGGGGATGCTGTCTCCAAGGTTATTTTTCTTAAGTATTTGAGTCATTAGATCTATTTGTTTTTGCATGCATGTGTATTCTGGATGGAATCCTTTATGGCAGTATGTGCATTTATCCCCTTTTCTTCCCTTTCCACCTTTGGATTCAGAGGCATCGTTTAAGGGTTTTGAGTACCCTTCCTTTTTTATTTATCTTTATATTTCTAATATTGATGACTGCTTCCATCTTGCACAGTAACTGTATGTGCCTTTGGGACTTTAATTTTTCCCATGTTGATGAGCTTGTTCTTCTCTTATGTCAGGGATTTGATAAATTTTTCAAGAGAAGGAATCTTCTAGGTGGATCCAAAGGTGAATCTAACTTAATGGAATGTGGATACAAACACTAAGAATTCAGGACCAAGTTTGCAGAGAATGGTCTGAACCATTTGTTTCTCTTTCTTAGATTTATCAACCCTGCAAGCCTTGAGTTGCAATAATAAATCCTTATATTTTGTAAAGACATCTTGGATATTGTCGAAGTTTTTGGGATCCAATGTCAGCAATTCTAGATTGAGCATGTGTCCCCTCATCTCATCCTGTATGCACATTGTATGATATTGATGTGGATATAATGTATGGCAATTTTTTGTGTGCCAAAACCATTAAACACTAATTCTTTATATTTAATATAAAAAATTATATATATATGTGTCAATTGGGTTTATCACAAGTGGTTTGTGCTAAGGGAGGTTTTCCCTTCACCATGGTTCAATTCCCCTCACCTCATGTACCATCCTCAAAATGAGGGGAATTACAAACCTTTTTTTAAGTGGAAAATTTGAATCCAAACTATTACAAGTCTTATAGAAGAGGCCTGTATGCCTACAAGATCTAAAAACTACTAAAAATCAGTAAGAAATGATTGAAACCATAGATAGGAAATGAAAGTGATTCATACTCCAGAAGAATCAGTGCCACCCTCCCAATGAGGAGGATTGTGCCATTTGTGAGTGAAGACATAGGGGTGACAACAAAAATAACATCGTAGAAGAGCACAGGGATGACGAGACTTGGGACATCGTGGAAGAGAAGGATCACATAAACATTGAAAGAGAGAATCCAATGTACGACTTATATTCTCCTTTCAAAATTATTGTCCACTAAATCCCTATGAATATCAAATATTAATTGGTGGTGCTCCTTAGACATGTAGAGTTTCCTCTTCTGACTATGTAATTCCAAGTAGAAGTTGAGTAGGGACCACTAGGATAATATTCCTCCTCAGAGGAGCTACATGTAAAAACATGGCCTGTCATATCTTTTTTACCTTCTTCCTAAGTCAAAATATGTCTACCAACATAAGGATCATACATGGAATCTTCCTTGATAATGGTAGTATCCCATACCTCCTCTTCATGAAAATCGACCTCAATGTTTGGAACCTCTGTAGAAGGGAAGCAAGGAAGAGAGGACGAAACAAAGGAATTCAAGGAGTGGGAAGGGCGAGGATAATGAGTCTTTCCTCATTCCTGAGGAATTTATATGAGAGGGAGATGAGTGAGCCAAGTATAAGGGACTGACAAAGTTTAGCCAGAGAAGACACTGATTTGAAGAAGAAAGAAAAAATAAAATGTAGGTGAGATCGGAAGAGCGTCGTGTAGGGAAAGAGTGTAGATCTCGTGGTTCAATAAATTCATAAAATGTATACAATCTAGATTGATGATTTACCTTACCGATAGAAACCCTGGAATTGGTTTTCATGTCATATATGTCCACCTCATCGGATGTGAATATGACTTTCTTTTTGGTTCCATAATTTTTCATCTAATACATGGAGAGAATATTAACGAAAATTTTGGGAACATGCAACACATTATCAAAGATTTCGTTGGTGAGTTCAATCCTTCCTTTTTCGGTGACCTCGACTGGAGAGTTATCCCCCGTAATAATAGGAGGGGCTTTGCATGTGTCCAATGAATAATAGAATTATTTTGTGGCATCCATGCGATGTTCTGCTCCTAAATATATGATCCAAGCATCGAGATCAGAGTTGACGACAATCAAGGCATTGCTACAATATCATTTCTTGGGATTCTGATATTCTTCCTTTTTCTTCTTGGCACCCTTGGGGATGAGGTCTCCAAGGTTATTTTTCTTAAGTATTTGAGTCATTAGATCTATTTGTTTTTGCATGCATGTGTATTCTGGATGGAATCCTTTATGGCAATATGTGCATTTATCCCCTTTTCTTCCCTTTCCACCTTTGGATTCAGAGGCATCGTTTAAGGGTTTTCAGTACCCTTCCTTTTTTATTTATCTTTATATTTCTGATATTGATGACTGCTTCCATATTGCACAGTAACTGCATGTGCCTTTGGGACTTTAATTTTTCCCATGTTGATGAGCTTGTTCTTCTCTTGTGTCATGGATTTGATAAATTCCTCAAGAGAAGGAATCTTCTAGGTGGATCCAAAGGTGAATCTAACTTAATGGAATGTGGATACAAACACTAAGAATTCAGGACCAAGTTTGGAGAGAATGGTGTGAATCATTTGTTTCTCTTTCTTAGATTTATCAACCCTGCAAGCCTTGAGTTGCGATAATAAATCCTTATATTTTGTAAAGACATCTTGAATATTGTCGAAGTTTTTGGGATCCAATGTCAGCAATTCTAGATTGAGCATGTGTCCCCTCATCTCATCCTATATGCACATTGTATGATATTGATGTGGATACAATGTATGACAATTTTTTGTGTGCCAAAACCATTAAACACTAATTCTTTATATTTAATCTCAAAAATTATATATATGTGTCAATTGGGTTTATCACAAGTGGTTTGTGCTAAGGGAGGTTTTCCCTTCACCATGGTTCAATTCCCCTCACCTCATGTACCATCCTCAAAATGAGGGGAATTATAAACCTTTTTTAAAGTGGAAAATTTGAATCCAAACTATTATAAGTCTTATAGAAGAGGCTTGTATGCCTACAAAATCTAAAAACTACTAAAACTCAGTAAGACATGATTGAAACCATAGATAGGAAATGGGAGTGATTCATACTCTGGAAGAATTAGTGCCACCCTCACCATGAGGAGGATTGTGCCATCTGTGAGTGAAGACATAGGGGTGAAAACAAAAAGAACATCACAGAAGAGCATAGGGATGACGAGACTTGGGACATCGTGGAAGAGAAGGATCACATAAACATTGAAAGAGAACATCCAATGTATGACTTATATTTTCCTATCAAAATTGTTGTCCACTAAATCCCTACGAATATCAAATATTAATTGGTGGTGCTCCTTAGACATGTAGAGCTTCCTCTTCTGACTATGCAATTCCAAGTAGAAGTTGAGTAGGGACCACTAGGATAATATTCCTCCTCAGAGGAGCTACAGTAAAAACATGGTCTGTCATATCTTTTTTACCTTCTTCCTAAGTCAAAAGATGTCTACCAACATAAGGATCATACATGTAATCTTCCTCGATAATGGTAGTATCCCATACCTCCTCTTCATGAAAATCGACCTCAATGTTTGGAAGCTCTATAGAAGGGAAGCAGGGAAGAGAGGACGAAACAAAGGAATTCAAGGAGTGGGAAGGGCGAGGATAATGAGTCTTTCCTCATTCCTGAGGAATTTATATGAGAGGGAGATGAGTGAGCCAAGTATAAGGGAAAGGGAAAAGCAGAAGGGTACTGACAAAGTTTAGCCAGAGAAGACACTGATTTGAAGAAGAAAGCAAACATAAAATGCAGGAGTGAAAGCACATAGAGGTGGAGAGAAATAGTGCCAAACCAAACCATAAAAGAATCCATTAATATGGATTTCATGCCTTTCAAGTCCATTTATCTGATCTAAGCCTTGCATCATCGATGTTCTATATAATAAGTTTTACATAAGATGATATCTCACATAGAAGGGCCCTACATTAATTCCATACCTCAGATAAAGGACTGAGGGATGTGAGGCCACGAGAAAGGACATCATGATTAAATGAATATTGTTATAGGTGTGACCCCATCTAGGGAATAAATATAATGGAGTCTACATAATTTTTTATTTTTTATTGTTATTGTTATTTTAATTTTTAATGTTTTATTATTATTTTAATGTGTTATGTTACATGAACATCTCCTCCATACTAGGGTGTAAAATGCCTCTTGACTCAATCATTAAACATTTGTTTTTTCATTTTATTCTTGGAAAACCATTTTATTAAGATAATTAAGTGGTAGTTTATAAATAGATAAATTATTATTTCAAACAAATGTCCTTAAATATTAAATCATTATTTTTTTCTTAAATCTAAAGAAAATAAATTGTAAACAATGGGGTTCCACTTTTAGAGGATGTTTATTTTTATGGTGGCATTACAATGGATCAAATGTTTATATATAGTCTCATTACAATGGGTCAAATATATGAGTGGGAAAATGAGAAACTTACCTCCAATCATTCAAACTATTTCACTCAATTTTAAATATAATTTTAATGCTAAGAAGACCTAATTATAAGTTTCAATCATGATAATTCCATCTACAAAATCAACCTTTCTGCTAGATAATTAGAATCTACAACTAATTAAATCGACTTTATATAGTTCTCTACAAACGAATTAAAACAACTTTATATGTTGGATAAGTCGAACCTACAATCAAAATACAATCAAATTAAGCAGACTTTATATGTAGGGGCATTCCATTAATTTCAAATTGGCACAAAAATATAAATATAATTAAGCCGACTTTATATGTAGGTACATTCCATTAATTTCAAATTGTCACAAAAATATAAATATAGAGAGAGATAGCTTAAGTGGATCAATTGAACTCAACCATATAATCCAAATCTAGAAAAAGAGAAGATTGAGGAAATGGGTTGTTCCAGAAAAATCATTGAAGATGTTGGAATAGTAGTGGATGTGGATGCACATGGGAAACCAATGCAAGCGAAAGGAGGCATATAAGCCACTCAAAGCTCATGTAAGATATGTTGTCATTTCAATATCGAGTTATTGTTGTTGCAATTTTTTAATGCTTATGTTGGATGTATTTTGTAAATTTGTATGGTAGCAAATACATATTTAATAACTAGACTATGCAAAGTTATTGTTCTGGGTGAAGTAGTTTCTTGGTTGTGTAGATTACCATGAAATAAAAGGCCACTTCTGACTATATTAAACCAAACATGGATTAAATCCATGACGGAGCGTTTCCCAATCTATGACGTAGCATTTCAAAGAACTCCAAATATTCAGTCCAATGCTCTGATTCTCTCCCATATGAAAAGAAACACGGCCCCGACCAAGGAGGCTTCCTATAGACTGGTCAGTCTTTAGGTGTGCAGACTCGATAACAACAATGCCAAAATTGCTGAGGGTGTTATCTGTCAGAAAGTTGGCTTAGGTTTATGGAAATTTGGTATGGATTGTTGGTTGTCATTGATGCCAACCATTGGAGAGTGATATTGTTGATTGATGTCAACCCTTGGAGAAAGTCCGGTAGCGAATTCCTGTATCACAAAGGTTTGGGTAATGGACCCATGTTTGTTTGATGTATAATGGTATGCATTTTAATATATTTTAAGGTAATAATATTCTATATGGATAGTACATGTCA